>AWWV01008267.1:0-24383 GCA_001974805.1 Corchorus capsularis
CACCAAATAATCACTAACTATGTTTTTCCAACTCTTCCCATCTATAATCACACTACTAGGCTTCCCATTCGCATACATTCTAGTGTGAAACAAATTCTCCCCTATGAACATCCCCTTTCACATAGGCTCTCAAAGTTCTCCTATCACCCAACTAATACACATGGTGCCAAGTTATTTAAGTATTTGTTGTAACGTGGCATTAGTGTTTGCTTGTTGATTTTCCATGGTACCTACACAAAGAACAAAAATTAGTAGTAAAAATCCTCACAAATGTGTGTGTGCTTATACCTTTGAATTGTGCTCTCGTGTTTGTACTCAAGTCCTATGGATTGGCGGTCCACTACTCTCTTAATGATCTCACAAGATTATGCCTCTTTCTAGCTTGCAATAGGCCTAATAAGAGCAACTCTTAGAGCACTCCTTTCTTCTCGTGACCTACTTGAGGAACAAACAATTAGTAGCAAAGTTATTTGTGAATCAAAAGAAAAGTGATCTTAAGCCAAACCAAACCACTTAATGCAGGCTCCTTATGTCGAAATTCTTCTCCAAAGTTGCTGCACAAAACTCAATTCAAACACAATTCAAATAATCAAGTCGATTAGAAAACCCTAGTACCACTTAATTCCAATTTTGTACCACTTGTCTCCAATAGGGTTTGTAACCTGAAATTCTTCAAATCAAATCACAATTCACAGCAAAAGCAATCCAAGGATCTCAATTTCACAATCAATTAGAGTTATTGCAACTAATTAGATCAATTGCACAAGAAAAACCCTAATCCCCAAATTTCCCAAACTATGAACCCTAGTTCCTGGAAAAAATCGATAACAGCACAGATTTTTTTGATTTTTTTCAATATTTTTTCCCAGAAAGACCACACCAAAATAAGTCTAAAGCTCAAATTACACAGCTTTCCGAGCTCAAACCAATCAAGAATAAAATCACAAGTTTCTGGTCGAAATTTTTTTAAATTTTTTTTTGATTTTTTTATATTTTTCGATATAACTACTAGTTATGAGGGACTCAAATCTGAAATTTCAAAGCAAAAAGATGTAAGATGAATCGGCTATGAATTTTCAAAGTTGCTGATTTTTTTGAATTTTCAAGAAGGGTGGTGCAATGAGTGTGTGGGTGAAATCGATATGATGAATGATGAGTAAAAAGATAGATTTACCAATTGAAGATGATAAACCTAAGCTCTGATAACCAATTGATATGAATCTAGTTGTAATTGGTCCAAATCCACCTTAGAGACCCGCCTAAGATCAACTTGAATCACCAAACTTCTAGATGTGTATGTCGACAATCTTCACTTGATAAATCTCCCTTCGTTCGTTGGCCTTAGACCTCCAAGTCGACCTGCACTTGAACACCTAAGATCACAAGATTCACAAACAATTAAGCAATCACAACCTAATTGCTTGCTAGGACTCTACAAGATTGAAGAACCCTAAGTTTGCTCAAACTAGAACAATGAAGCCAAATAATCGATATGGGTGTGTAAACCTCTCAACTTTATTGATAACTTGACTTATGTTTACAAGAGATAGAAGAGCCCTTATATAGGGGAGGGGTTGGCGCATAACCTACTCCAAACCATCTCCTAATCCTATAAGGGGAGACATAAACATAAAGGAAGGAACAAGGAAATAGCCTACTCCTTGTCCTACTAGGAAAAGTAAATACAAAACTTAATTAAGCAAGGATTGGATTTAGTCAAACAAGGCCCAACCCAATGTCTTCTAAACTAAATAAATAACTAATCTAAGATAGAATAAAGGCCCAATGGTCGAATTACGCAATACTAAGCCTAATGCTCATCGATGGATAACAAGGAACACATCATGGAATCGTTTGGAATATTCCTTGGTGTGTGATCTTCAAATCGGCCTAATGAGTCTTCAATGGTCTTCAATTCTTCAAGATGAGATCTTATAAAGCCCACTAAAGCTTCCTTAAACCTTTTAGCCCGATCCCTTGTTATTGGACCCAACGGTATAGCTAAAGGATCATGTGGCCGGTTGTGGCCGGGCATGGCCGAGTCATGTGGCCGGTTGTGGCCGGGCATGGCCATGTCACGTGGCCGGTGATGGCCGGGCATCTCCAAGTCGCATGGCCGGTGTTGCGCGGGCATCTCCAAGTCGCGTGGCCGGTCACAAGTGCTTCCATCTCCATGCTCCTCCAAGCTAGCATCGATGACATCTCCATGATCTTCATTGGCTCCAATCTGTTCTTCTAAGCCATGATAAGCCCTTGGCGCATCACTCCGTTTGTTCCCTAACTCCCTCACTGGAGCGGCATTCACATGGTACATTAACCTACTGCCTAACTCTGTGAGGACATGGGAAGATATGGAGAGCATGTTCCACACTCAGTTCTATTGAACTGAACCAGAAGTCTCCATGGCTGACTTGTCACGCCTCTATCAGAGGAAAGGAGAGTTGGCTGAAGATTACTTAGCTCGCTTCAAGAAGCTAAGGAACATATGTCGCACTCCACTCCCCGAGAAAGAGTTTGTACGCCTAGCTCATAATGGACTTGACATGGAACTTCGAAAGAAATTCGAAGGAGTTGACTTCAGAGATTTCTTCGAGATGTCAACCAAAGTGGCAAGATATGAGACTCTCCTCCGAGAGGAGAACGAACGAAGAAGTTCATCTTATGGCACTTACTATCATGAGCCAAATTTTGAACTTGGAGTTGCCGAGGTCAAGGCCGATTGGCCTATTGAATGTCCATGCCTAGTAAAGGCAGGGATTGGACATCCTCAGAGACAAGAAAGGTTTGCCACCATGTACCAACACCAAGCAGAAACAAGCTGCATGACGGAAGTCTAACTTATTCATTTGATGTCTCAAAAATGAATGAGATCTTTGACTTTCTACATAAGTCTGGCATGATCAAGCTCCCTCCTGGACATGTACTTCCTTCACCTGAGGACATTAGAGGAAGAGAGTACTGCAAGTACCACGACTCCTAGAGGCATTCAACCAATAACTGTACTGTATTCAAAGATATGGTACAAGAGAAGATAGAAAAGGGAATACTAAAGTTCCCTGAGCTTCCCAAGAAAGATATGGGAGTCAACAAGGATCCTTTCCCAGCTCCTATACACATGGTTATGTTTAATCTTCCAGAAGATAGACACCTAACCTGTGAGGATGGAAGGGAAAAGCAGGATTCTCTTCACCACATGTTCTTACACAAACATGTAAGTGGTGTAGAAAGCAATAAAGGAGACTCCTCTTACAAAGAGAGAGACGCCTCCTACCTCCAGGAGATGCTACCTGCACCATAACTCCTAGTGATCTTGCTAGCGCCTTGGAAGAGGTGATGAGTAAGATGGAAGCTAGGGTCCAAGAGATGATCCAGGATCAGATAACCAAGAATGAGAATGGCTTCAAACAAATACAATAGGTCATCTTTAAGGTAGTAGCAGCACTCGGGGGGCAAGTAGAGCAGCAGGTGACGCCATCCTTGGCCACACTGCCTCAGTTGCACCCGCATCAAGTTGTTGTACTTCATCCACACCAAGTTGCCACCGAAGTCTCACCTCTTGTAGAAGAGGTTGCTGACAAGGTGATGGCTAACTTTCGAAAGAGTGGTCACTTGTTTAAAGAAGAAAATGTTGTTCAGACATTGACTCCAAGGTCAGTGGCATTAAAGCACAAGGCTCCTAGAAGAAAGTTGGAGTTTTCTCCACCTAGGGCAAAGCATCAGGTGACGTCATCCACTCTAAAAGTGACACCACCCACCTATTCATCTGCTTCATCTTCATCTAGAAAGGTGCAATCAAAACAAACTCCAACTTCTCAGGCTTAAAGTGGTGTTTGGCGAAAGGTTGAACATCAAAAAATCCCTAACCAACCTACTAAGCCAAATAAGAGGACTTGGAGAAGGCGAGAACTCCGCAAAAAAGCCAAGGCAAGAAAAGAAATGGAGATGAACATGAACTCCACACTCCATGAATTTACCGCTGACTCCACCACCTCCAATATGGATGATGGTGATGATGAGTCTACTCCAATCAAAGAAGATGTTGCTGTCACTATTTCATCTAGTGATGATACCACCTCTACAAGTAATACCACCCATATTACTGACTCTATTGATGAAGACATGAGTATGGGAAGTGGTGAAGATGATACCATAAGTCAACTGCCTCATGAAGATGATGAACACTCGGGGGGCAATGAAGATGGCGCTGAAAGTGGTGAAGATGACTTCACTGAACATCATGATGATCAATTTAACAAAGACGAAGTGGTAAATGAGGAAGTTACGCTCGGAAGGCAACTTTCTAACCACTCCGACTTTGAAGAAGTTGACAGCACCATGGAAGTCACCAACTCCAAGGAGATTGAAGACTCTCCTGAAATCAAAGAATACGAAGACAACTTGGAGTCTGATAACTCTTCAGGGCCTGATGCTAAAAAAGATGGAAGTCTTCTTGAAAGTAATGACGATCGGCCCAAGGAAGACTTAACCTATGAGGCCGACGTTATTAACTTCAAGGATAATCAAGGTGAAAGTCTTTTTAAGGAAGATGAAGCTCATCAGGAATACGCCAACCCAATGTTGGGGCAAATGAATTCTAATTCAATGGCCTTGGTGCAGTTCTTTGCAGAGGCCATGAATAGAATGTCTTTGGTGCAAAACCAAAAGCTACAGCAGCTCATGGAGTTGACTACTCGAATAATGGAGTCAAATGCTCAACTTAAGGAGTCAAACGACTTACTTAAAGAGCAAATGACTCAAGATCAAGAAAACATCCTAGCCATGATTGGAAGGATGGAAGCAACGCCTGGGGGGCAAGAAAGATGGTACTAAGGACTTTGTCCTCACCAAGGTCATACAAAGCCCAGTGGACAAAGCCGCCCCAACAGCAAATGCGGTCTAAGAGGAAAATTCCATCACTTAAATTATACAAGTGTTGTGGAGTTTAACTTTTTCAAAATTTGGCCCTAGTCATAAGAGAGAGGCCGAATTTCCCTAAGTATTTTTGAATCTTAGTGGTTTTATCATGAGACCATGAGATTAATATTAACAAGTATTTCGTTTAAATTAGATTGCTAAAATAAAAAAGGCCACTAATATTAAAGTTGGGTGAAATCCATTCCCCATCTACAGGGAGACCTGTTATAGCTACTACAGCAAGGAGGGTTACTGACATTGGTCCACATGGGAGGTGAAAATAATTCCAACACCTATTCCAGAATGAGCTAAGGGAGGCAAGCAAGGCACCATCGTAAGAAAACTCTTGCTTTGACAAGAATAAGTCTTGTTCTCGTAGTTTTTCTTTACGATGTGTGACTATGCGGTCTGCCCAAGCACACCATTCGGCTGGACAATAGGACCATGATGGAGATTTATTCACCCACTTGCGGAAGTCGAACCCATCACCTTGAAGAGGAAGCATAGCACTCCGATGTAGAGGGAAATAATCATTCATCTCAACGGAAGGTATACTAGTGAAGAAGGGTGCGAGAGCATCTGCAAGGAGTTCAATATCAGGGCGAGCTCTCTCAACAAGCTTCTTCACTGTGTCAAGAGTTCTCTCCTCTTCAGGATTCTTTGAGGGAGCAGCAAAGTTCCCTGAAACAAAATTAACAAAATTGTTGGCTAACAATTTTTGTTAATTTTAAACAAGTTGGTAAAAATTAAATTTTTACCACCTTAAAATTATTTCATAATTTTTATTTTGACAAAAATATTAATTATGGCTACCAAATATTAATTATGATTATATTTTTAAGAAATTAAAATCAATTTTGGCCTCAAAATTAAACCAAGGCCGAAAACCCTAATTTCCATACCGCCCAGGTTGCAATTTTTGCAACTAAGGCCGCGACATGTTAGGTTTTGGGATATTCACTAAATTAAGTTTCATACTTATGAAATTTAGTTTAATTAAGCCTAAACCTAATGCTTATGTTTTGCTAAGTCAATCAACTAAGTCAAAAATAACAAAATTCCAACCCTAGGGGTACAATTGCAAACCGCACAAATTGCAATTTTTGCAATTTGGGGCCGCGGTGTGCTAGGGCTTTGGAATTCTCAAAATTAGGTTATCATTATGACCTAATTAACTCACTAAACCCCCTGATTTTTGGCTTAATTAATCAATTTTTTCCTAAATCACAAAAACCCAAATTGTTCAAGTTAGTTAATTTGCCGCCAAAGTTGCAAATTTTGCAAAAAAGGCCTCGGCACATTAGGGATTGCTTGATTCATCAAATTAGGTTTACGTTTATGTGATATGACCTAATTTTATGAATTAACCCCCTGAATTTTTGGCTAATTTTATCAAATAGGCCGAAAATTACAAAAATTCTTAAAACCCTAGGGACTAAATTGCATGCCACCAAGAATTATTCTAATTCTTGTAATTAGGGTTTGCGGCATGCTAGGGTTTATATCCTTATCAAATTAGGTTTGAATTTGCCTAATTACAACCTGATTTTATGAGGATTATAACTTATTCTAATCAATTTTGGCTTAATTAAAGTCCTAGGCCAAATTGGATTTGGAATTCTAGCCAATTAAGGCCGAAAATTCCAATTAGGGTTTGGAAACCCTAAGTCGACTATACCAGCCCCTATGTCGACCTAATTGACATGTTTTATGTTAAATTCTTCATGAATTTATGCAGTAACATGTTGATGGGAAGATCTATGGAAAAAATTAACTACTAGGCTGAATTCTACATGGATTTAGCTAGGGTTTTTTTGCCAATTTCTTTACTTAATTGATTTGGTTCTTAAATCAAGTTAATTATCTATTTTCCAGCAGCTATATTACCCAAAATTCATCACCAAAGTTGACTCAAACATGCATCCTAACCTAGGGTTTGCAACATGGAAGGAAAATTGATGAATTTAAATTCAAAAATTGAATTTTCATGAAGTAAAAACCTTGGTTTTGTGCCGACTTGGGATCAATCACCATGGACTTGATCTTTGGCTTTGCTTGTGTCGAAATTGAGTTGTCATCATGGGAGTTTGATCCAAATTGCTTAATCCTTGCTAGTAATTGAGAAGCCTCCATGAACAAGGAGATGCGGCTTGAATTGCTTGTCATAGAGGAGGGTTTTGGTTGATGATTTTTGTTGTTGTTAACTTGATCCTTGGAAGCCATTAATGCTTGAAAAGAGGCTGAAATTTTCGGCTAGTAGGGTTCCAAGGAGGTAAGGACGACAATGCAAGGAAAATAAGAGTAAGAGACTTTAGCCCAAGACCTATTTCCTTAAATACAAGCTCAAATCCTTTTCAAATCAAGGACTTAAGCTTGCGGGGGCATTGTTTATACCTCAATTTACAATTGAAGGTAAATTGGTCTTTGCATAAAGTAAATTAAGATGAGTGGTCAGGATTTAATCAGAAATCTTGATCAAACTTAGTTTCTGCACCACCCTGATTCTGTCAGAATTAGGAAAATCTTACAATTAATTAAATAAGAGCCGAAATTAATAATTAAATTAATTAATAATAATTATTTTTTGAATAATTATTATTAATTCCTCCCTGTATACCGCCCCTGCCTATGGGTGTGGTGTGACAGGCTTCAAGGGAGCAGCTTTCTTAGGTACTGCAGCCTGATATGCAGGCAGAGAGTAAGGAAGGGAGTTGTATGCTACCTGAGCATGCAGGTGGGAGAAATTATCATGGAATAAAATAATCTAAGTCTTTCCCAGTACCTAGGGAAGGCCGCCCTAGTCATAGGAAGCAGTCTCCTCACCCCTTGCCTTGAGGAGGTAGAGAGCAAGAGTTTGTCAGCAAGTGAAACACTCACCTAAGTAAGGGAGGCACGAAATTTTACACCTCACACCCCTCACGTATGATCACCCTACCACAGAGATCAGGCCGCCCAGCTAGCTGCACTCCCCTGGGAGGCAAATTTGCATTTTGTTCACTTAAGGACAAAAAGGCGAAATCAAGAAAATTTAGCTAGCTAGGGGGTGCGGCTCCAACAGGGGGTTTTACCAAGATGATCCTTGGTTCAAGTAGGTCATATTGGCCAAGTTTCATCTCAAACAAACTTAAGATGAAAAACTTATGCTAGTTTTTCAGTTAAGGACAGTTTGGGGTGAGAAACCACTTCACTAAGATAGAGAGTTCAGTTTTACTTAGAATTTTTTCCATAGTCTTATGGAGATAGTCTAAGTCTTGTGGCTAAGTTTCATCTCAATTGGACTTAGTATGAAAAACTTATTTAAGTTTTTCAGTTAAGGATGGTTTGGGGTGTCAAACCAACTTCTCTATGCTAGGGAGTTTGGTTTTACTTTTTTTCCATTAGTCTTATGGAGATAATCTAAGCCTACTGGTGGAAAATCAGATTTATTGGACTTAGAATGAAGAACTTATGCTAGTTTTTCATTTAAGGACAATTTGGGGAGAGAAACCAAGTTCACCATCAAGAAGAGCTCGGTTTTACTTGGAATTTTTTCCATAGTCTTGTGGAGAGAATCTAAATCCCTTGGCAAAGTTTCAGCTTTTTCAGACTTAGAATGAAAAACTTATGCTAGTTTTTCATTTAAGGACAGTTTGAGGTGTGAAGTCTAGTTTGCTATGAAGGAGGGCTCGAACCAAGCCAAGATTTTTACCATGATATATGGCTGATATATGAACCCTATTGGTGAAGTTTGGGCTCAATCCAAGCTCGTTTGCAACTTTTACACTCTTTTCAGTTAAGGACAAGTGGCTTTATCACCCCGGTTTAGCCATGGTTCTTAATTAAAAGATATTTCTATGATTTAAAGAGCTAAATATGGCTAAGTATGAGTAATTTCGTGGCTAGGGTGTTAAGTTCCAAGACCCAGGGTCACCTCTTAGCCAATCAAGTGATTTCAGCTCATTGGAGGTAACAGAGACTACGCTTGATACAGCAGATATTATCCAGCACCTCATGCTACCTAGTACCTCATGCTACCTAGTACCATGAGGGGGAAGTCGCCTATCACACTATGAGGAGCGCCTCACTCTCCTCTCCTCACCCTCCTATCACCTGCTGCAGCAATCAAAAGGAAAAAGAAGTTTCACTGCAACTTCCTGGAAGTTTCCTCCGACCAATCAGAAGAGTTCGCCTTCCTCAGCAAGTAAAGCCCACCAGATTTCAAGCCCATGCCGCCCCCTAATCATAGAAATAAGCATGAAGGTTGTTTTTTCGCGCGGAGCAAGTTTGTAGCTGTGGAAGCGTTTTTGAGAGATGTGATTTGTATGAGAGTTGTGTGTTGAAGCTCTGGAGTTGATTCCTTTATATAGGGGGCAGAATGGGCTTGAAATCTGGTGGGCTTTACTTGCTGAGGAAGACGAACTCTTCTGATTGGTCGAAGGAAACTTCTAGGAAGTTGCAGTGAAGCTTCTGATTGCTGTAGCAGGTGATAGGAGGGTGAGGAGAGGAGAGTGAGGCGCCTCCTCATAGTGTGTTAGGCGACTTCCCCCTCATGGTACCAGGTAGCATGAGGTACTAGGTAGCATGAGGTGCTGGATAACATCTACTGTATCAGGCGTAGTTTTTAGTACCTCCAATGAGCTGAAATCACTTGATTGGCTAAGAGGTGACCCTGGGTCTTGGAACTTAACACCCTAGCCATGAAATTACTCATACTTAGCCATATTTAGATCTTCAAAGCATAGAAATATCTTTTAAGAACCATGGCTAAACCAGGGTGATAAAGCCACTTGTCCTTAACTGAAAAGAGTGTAAAAGTTGCAAACGAGCTTGGATTGAGCCCAAACTTCACCAGTAGTGTTCATATATCAGCCATAGATCGTGGTAAAAATCTTGGCTTGGTTCGAGCCCTCCTTCATAGCAAACTAGATTTCACACCTCAAACTGTCCCTAAATGAAAAACTAGCATAAGTTTTTCATTCTAAGTCTGAATGAGCTGAAACTTTGCCAAGGGACTGAGATTCTCTCCACAAGACTATGGAAAAAATTCCAAGTCAAACCGAGCTCTCCTTGATGGTGAACTTGGTTTCTCCCCCCAAACTGTCCTTAAATGAAAAACTAGCATAAGTTTTTCATTCTAAGTCCAATAAGTCTGATTTTCCACCAGTAGGCTTAGATTATCTCCTTAAGACTATGGAAAAAATTCTAAGTAAAATCAAACTCCCTAGCATAGAGAAGTTGGTTTGACACCCCAAACTGTCCTTAACTGAAAAACTTGCATAAGTTTTTCAAACTAAGTCCAATTGAGATGAAACTTAGCCACGAGACCTAGACTATCTCCATAAGACTATGGAAAAAATTATAATTAAAATCGAACTCCCTATCATAGTGAAGTTGTTTCTCACCCTAAACTGTCCTTAACTGAAAAACTAGCATAAGTTTTTGATTTTAAGTCTGTTTGAGATAAAACTTGGCCAAGGTAACCTACATGAACCAAGGATCATCATGGTAAAACCCCCTATTGGAACCGGACTCCCTAGCTAGCTCAATTTCCTTGATTTCGCCTTTTTGTCCTTAAGTGAACAAAATGCAAATTTGCCTCCCGGGGGAGTGCAGCTAGCTGGGCGGCCTGATCACTGTGGTAGGGTGATCATATGTGAGGGGTGTGAGGTGTAAAATTTCGTGCCTCCCTTACTTAGGTGAGTGTTTCACTTGCTGACAAACTCTTGCTCTCTGCCTCCTAAGGGCAAGGGGTGAGGAGACTGCTTCCTATGACTAGGGCGGCCTTCCCCGGGTACTGGGAAAGACTTAGATTATTTTATTCCATGATAATTTCTCCCACCTGCATGGTCAGGTAGCATAAAACTCCCTTCCTTACTCTCTGCCTGCATATCAGGCTGCAGTACTTAAGGAAGCTGCTCCTTTGAAGCTTGTCACACCAGACACCACACCCATAGGCAGGGGCGGTATACAGGGAGGAATTAATAATAATTATTCAAAAAATAATTATTATTAATTTAAGCCCTTATTTAATTAATTGCAAGATTTTCCTAATTCTGACAGAATCAGGGTGGTGCAGAAACTAAGTTTCATCAAGATTTCTGATTAAATCCTGACCACTCATCTTAATTTACTTTATGCAAAGACCAATTTACCCTCAATTGTAAATTGAGGTATAAACAGGTAGAGTACTGGACTCTTAGTTCCAGCCTACCCAGAGCATGAGGTCTTGGATTCAACTCTCATGGAATGTGAGTTTGTTTGTAATTTGTTTGTTTATTTGTTAGGTAGTTAGTTAATTTATGTTATAGTTTCTAGTTTGGGTTGAATTCTCATTTGGATGTTTGGGCATAAAGATTTATTTGAATTGTAATGAGATTTCACTGGGTTTGTTTGTTGTGGAAAGGGTTTGTTGACTCATAGATTTGCATTTCGGTAATGTAGCTAATCATGTAGCGGTGTACGAGTCTTCCTGTGCGTCTGTAATCCCAATTTCTTCGAGAAATGAAAATGATTCTTATCTAAAAAAAAATTATAAAGTCAAAACCTGAGTTTGTCTCACGAGTTGACTCGGAGATAAATTTAGTTTTTAAAAAATTCAAAACAAAATAAAAACTGCTCATTTTAAATAAAATTATTCATTAGAAGATAAATATAATATTTAAATTTTATTTATACCATTTTAAAAAAACTACATATCTAAAAAATACTACCATAAACCACTCAAATAGTGAATGTCCTGTGTCTTATATAGGCAAACGTAGAAATTGCCGAAACCTGAAAAAATCCAAAACTTATGAACTTAGATAGCTGTGTATAATTGCTTGAATTTTGATTGTAATAATGCAGAATACTTAGCTGTCCGACATCAGAATTTTACAAGTCCACAATTTCCCGCCACGTGTACGGTAATGAATCCTAGTAAAGACCTGAAAATTTCCGTATGTGTCTAAAGTTGTAAAACGTGGCCATTAAGAAAAAAAGGAAATAAAATAGTAACAAAAAACAGAAGGAAACAAACAAGAAAGTGAAAAGCACATGTAAAACCAAGTTGATGTTTGGGGCTGAAGGGGTCGACCAGTGACAGTTCAAGAAAGAGAACAACTTGATATTTTTCTCCTCTACAAAGATCAAAGCTCTCCCCTCCACCACACAAAGTCATGTATGAATTTTCTAGGAAAATAAACAAACATAAATAAGTTTTCTAATTAATCAAATATATATATATATATGGTATATAAGAAAAAGAAACTGCATCTTCATTTCCTATTTTGCTTCTCTCTTATAAAAGGGGCATCCTTCTAAAATATATTTTCGTATATTCCATTTTTTGGTCTATTTCATGGGGAAAGTTTTTTCTTTCTAAAAGAACACAGAGTTAGCTGGTTCTTGCTATTCAAAAAGGGTATGTTTCTTTTCCCATTTTAATTAAATGAATAATTATCATATGCTTTTAGTAGATTTCTTATCTTAAGCAATAAAAAAGAGGTTGTTGTTAATTCCAAAGATTTAATGCAAAATTTATGCATTTTTAATACAATGTTTCATGTGCTACTGATTTGTGATCTGTTACTGTATGAATAGATTCAACTTTTCTTATTGAAAGAAGGAAGACTGAAAATGGGATTCTTATAATGCCAATGCTTGAATCAATCGAAAATTATATGCTACTACTAGTTGGCCTTTTAAAATGTTTACTCACATTTCCTATCCCCTTTTATTGCAGCAAGGTTTCCCTTTTTCTTTTTTCCCAAAAGGAAAAAAGAATAAATAAATGAAATTATGGAAGAACCGACAAATATAATACTTCCAAATCCCAAAATAAAAAAAGGTTGCTGCTTAGTAGGATTAATTTACTATTATTATCATGAATAATAATAGGAGCTAATGCAAAAAGGGTTATGAAAAGAAACTAATTTTAGCACTAATAAAGCAATTCATTTTGGCTTGTTGCTTTTCAGAAGATATTTGAATTGCTCACCTATATCTTTAATATGTTCACAGAATTTGACGTCCAATCTAACAAACAACAACCACAAAAAGCAGTAGCACCATCATCAACAGAAAGTAGAGAGAGAAAGAAAAAAAATGCTGCTGAAAAGCGCTTCAACTCCAGTTCTTGGATCCCTCCTTTCTTCCATAACAGAGAGTCCAAACTACCATGAAAGCAGTACCCCAAACAGGCATTTTCCATCAAATTCATTATTTCACCATAATAACCACAGTAGTCGGCTTTCATTTCATCCTTCTCCAGGCTCTCTCCATGTCTCTTGTGGCTCCTCCCCTGTATCTCCCTCTTTCGCTTTTGATCATTTCGAACGCAAAGGCTTTCGCCGGGCTCAGTCTGAAGGCAACTTGGAAGGACTAGTTGTCCACGATTCTTATTATAGCAGCAAAAGCAATGACGAATTCCATTATGATCAGAAGCAGATTAATCCTGCAAGGCACAACCGTTTGATGTTGCAAACCATCCCTTCTTTCTCTTTCTATAATTCCAGGGCGAGATGTGAGGAAGAAGATGATGATCAAAGTGACGTAGAAGAAGAGGAACAAGTATTGGGAAGAAGTGATCAAATGCCTGGTGGCATTGGCAATGAATATTATATGAAGTTGTTGAATGAGCAAGAGGTGAAAGTTGGGTTTGGAGTTGGAGAGCAAGAATTAATGTTTCTTGGCGCTGATGGTGGTGGTATTAGTGGCGGTAGCAGCGGCGGTGGAGGCGGTGGTGAATTTATTAATCCATCAGGGTCTGGCGCAGATGGGGGTAATGGAGTTGAAGAGTATTACAAGAGGATGGTGGAGGAAAACCCTGGCAACCCTTTGTTCTTGGGGAACTATGCTCAATTTTTATATCAGGTGACTAGTAGTGCTCTTTGATGAATACATTACAATTATATTATATATATGATTTTTGAGTTGGTAAATTATGGAATGGAGCCGTAGAAATTAATGCAGAATTAAATTAATTACTGACATGAATGAATATTATATATATTGCAGTCAAAGGGAGACCTTGAAGGAGCAGAAGAGTATTACGGACGAGCCATCTTAGCAGATCCAAAAGATGGCGGAACTCTGTCACAGTATGCTAAGCTAGTGTGGGATTTACATCATGACCATGAAAGAGCTTCAACCTACTTTGAACGAGCAGTTCAAGCATCTCCTCAAGACAGGTAACAAGACATATGTGCTTATATATTCTTGTATCATCATTGTGTTTGTGTCTTTCTTTAGACACTAAGTTGATCATACTTTGGTTTTGTTCCCCTGCAGCCATGTTCATGCAGCTTATGCTAGCTTCCTATGGGAAACAGAGGAAGATCATGAAGACGAATGTATGGTGCCAAGCGATATCGATTCCAAGCCCCCACGACTTCATCAAGGAGCTTTGGCAACCGCCTCATGAGCAACTAGTTTGGAGACATTAATTGCCTGCTCAACTACAAAATGTACATGGGTTAGATAAATGAAAGCGCTGTGTGGTTTTAATTAGATAAAATGCAAACAAAGCTCTCTTTTACATTAGTGATAAGCTTTTACAAAACGCAAAAATGTGAATGATAACATGACAAATAGAAAAGAGATAGAATATCATACGTGTTGATGCCAAGCTCATTGATTGATTTTTAAATTATCCAATTGTGGGCGTCAAATTAACATTAACATCTAAAAGCAAAAGACATTTTACATTTCGTCATTAATTAATGTCATAAGAAGCATAAAAATCTTGAGAGATAGGAACTTAATGGCTCTCCAAAGTTCTCCTCTTGAAAACCCTCCTGGCCAACATAACTAGAGTTGTCAAAAATTGACCCGAACCTGAGAACCTGTCCGAACCCGAACCCGTCCAATCTGATTTGATTAGAAAAAGTAAACGACCTGAACCCGTCCGAGTCGAGACTCGAATGACCCGTAACTCAGATGATCCGAAACCCGAATGACCCGTAACCCGAGTGACCCGAGACCTGTATGACCCGAGAAGTTAACACGAATGACCCGAGAATAGCATAAGCTAAAATTATCTTTTATTCAATAAAATTTATAATTTTACTTATTCTAAATCATCATTTATTCAATACAATTAATATTATTGTTTACCTATTATAAATCATGATTAAATTTGCTAAAATTCAATATAATAATAATACATATTAATTTTATACACTCTGGAAAAGACTAACAACCTCTTTCAACCAGGGAAGAGCTAATCACCCCGTTTTCGTCATTTCTCACATCACAAATGACTGTAAAGGACAGATGAAGCTCTGTATTTCTTTTATCCTTCTTGGGGCCTTTTGTAATTGTAGATGTGAAATCCATTAAAGTCTTTGACTAATGGGTTTTGGTTCTAAGAACCAAATCTTTGCCTTTTTTTAACAAATTTTTGCGTTTTGGCCATAGTTTGTATGGTCGGATACGAGGAATTGCTCGGGGGTAAGCAAATCCCAAAGGACTGCTTCAATGAATCCGTTTGCAATTATGACCTATTATGTATCAATTACTGCGAGAATAGAGTTCTATCAATTGTATCTCGGTTTCCTTTTGGCTGGGTCGCTGCATTTCTGGCTTTTTGTTTCAGATTGATTTTCAGTTCTTTCTCTGCCTTTCCATTGATTCTCCAGGTTAGGCCCTTGATTCCTTGCTTTCTGTATTTTATTTGCTTCCTTTTTATTGCTCTCCTTTTTTTTTTTACTTTCCAATTTGATATTTGTCTCTGTGTCTTCCTTTGTTCCTCGGGCTTGGAGCATTCTCCTTGGTTGCTCAGGTACTCTCTTATCTTTTTTTCTATCATTGCTGAGTGATTTTCTTTGCAATTCGATTTAACTCTGTCCCTTGGTGAATCGTTTCCGTTTCATTTTCATCATCTTTTCTTCTCAATTTCCTTTGGTTGGGTTTTGGGTTTTCTGGATTGCTTTATTAGAGGTCTGCGTTTGAAGCCATCTAACAGAGTTGCTGAGACTAGATTGTCGATTCTCCACCATAAAAGAGTTCAATCCATCATCGTTTAAGCACAGACATACTAAAATTAAAACATATATATATATATATATATATATATATATAGTGGCATTGAACTTACAACACGAGACCGCACCGTAGATAAACCCCTGAAAAACGAAATTGCAACATGCGAAAAACATAGTAACTAATATCAAACCCTTGATAACCTCAACTGTGAAATAATTGAATATATATAGTTGATAAAATCGAATCTGCTTTTTTTTTTCTTGAGATTGTGTTGCAGATGTCTTCAAGCTTGATTAATGCAGCTACAATTCCATTGGAAATTAAGGATTCTAGCACTGTTAATGAATTGAAACAGTTGGTTTTGAGTAGGAAAATCCTTCCCCAAGATGATTATTTGTTTATTCATAAACAGAGGATTATGCGTGAGAATTGTAGCCTTAAATGGCATGGTGTTGAATCTGGGGATTGTCTAAATGTGTTTAGAGGCACTGTCACTCGTGGTGGATATTGAGATTTCAAGCCTAGTGCCAAACTGCCCATTTATATACTATTTTAGTATTACTAGGAATATTAAGTAATTCTAATTGTAACTTTGATTTCAACTATTTTAGGTTTAAAGAGGATGAAATCTTCTATTTGATTCAAACATATAGTTTGAATTCTTATGTTCTAAGCCTTTTACTGCTGATTTTGGGTAGCCATTAACATGATGTAATGATCTTTTCTTGGAACTTGGCCAATGGCATTACTATCAGCAAACAAGAGGAAAGTTGTGATTGAAGGACCGGTATGCGATTCGTCTCAAGTTATAGGGTGGCATTTGAGGAAGATGAACAACCAGACTGATGCAGAGCCAAAGCCTCCTATTCATATATCAAGTTTTGGATTTAACAGTTCAATCCTTTGGGATCCTGAGAGATGGGGTAGACCTACATTAGAACAAGGCACTTCCCAGGTAAGCAAATATTCCCTGCAATCTGATATTCTTATTGTTCCATTATTATAAAATCAAAAGCAAATCAAAAGCTCTGATTTCAAGATTCTGTTATTTTCATGAATAAAATATACAATGAAAGAAATAATGCATATATAGTTCATCCATACTGATTTAGCCTAGTGAAAGCAGATATTGACATCAGACTAGGCTTAAACTCAAAGCATTTAGGATTTTTGACCCACCATCTAACAGTTTTTTGAGTAATAAATGATATTTAAATCATTCCAAGTATGCAAGAAACCATAATTTTATAGTACTATTTTAGTATCATGAAGCAGAATTATAAAAAATGGGATATTGTCTGCATATCAAGCTAACTATTAGGATTCCATAAATGAAGCTTTGTCCCATTAACATAATTTGGTTTCTAAAAAGATGCTTTTGCTGTTTTCACTAGGAAAATTAAATGGTTAAGTGGGGTTTCAATTCAACCAACTTCCATATATTAATAAAAGAAAAAATAGCATACTGCATAACCTAGATGGATATATTAGGTGAAGGGTTAATTTATAAAATGTTGTTGTTGCTTTGTTCAGTCACCCCATACAGGATCAAGGATAATCAGACCAAAATCATGTATCTTTTTATGGTCATTTCTTATGCTTTTTGGGTATTTTATGCTTGATTATGCCTTATATTTGGTATATTTGTGTTTATAGGTGCTAAAGTGAAGAAAAGTGCAAAATAACCAATTTTGTACCTTTTTGGAGTCTTTTTGGATGATTATTTACACAAATATTTTCCAAGGACAATTTGGATGAAGAATGGAGCCAATATGATCGTGATTGAAGAGTTTGAAGAGTCAATTTTATCATCATAAGATTGATAGTTTCAAGAGTTTGAAACAAAGGAGCAAAGTTGAATTTCAAGGCAAGAAGAAATGTCAAATGGCGTTGAAGCACTGGAGCACATGGGGCGCGAGGCAAATCAGGTGGGGCGCCAAACTTGCCGCATGGGCGCCCAGCGCCAGTCGGGCATGCCACGTAGCCACACATGGGAGCAGGTGACCTGGGGCCTAATGCCAACGCCCTGGGCGGACAAGCCATTGACATGGGCGCCCAGGGGGAGTCAGGGCCAGCACATGCGCGTGCGTCAAATAGCCACCGCGTCACTTCTTCTTGAAGCTTCTCCAATTGTTTCACGATTTGACGACCCTTCTGTATTTTGGCCATAACTTTTGATGCAGAGCTTCGTTTGAGGCGTATGAGTAGACGTTGGAAAGCTAACTCCAAGAGCTACAACTTTCGTGTTTGGGTCGAAACCCAGTTCGAACGATTTCATGGACGAAAATGCCCCTGAATTCAGCGGATAGAAACTGTCCTGGGCCTGTTTTGCGGGATTGACCAAATTGAGCCCAAAATCTTATTTGGATTAGCTTGAAGACATGGAGAAGAGCCTAGAACGTCCCTAGGGTTAGTTTTAGTCATCTAGAACTCTAAATTAAACCCTAGGCAGCCTCCTATATATACCCTCTTATCCTAGAACCATAGTAACAACTTACAACACAACTTTTCTCTTCTTATTCTCTAGGCTTTGCGGTTTGGAGAGGAGGCAGCCGCCTCCTCCTCTTTTCCTCTTTGGTTTGTAAGTTTTCAATCTCTTATGGATTGGAAACTCCAATCCATGAGAGGTTAAACCTTTTTACTTCTTTTCCTTAGGTATTTTTGATCAATAAGTCTATGGTGAGACTTTTGTTCTTAATAATTTGATTTTTCTGTTTGAATATGTTTCTTATCCCTGTGCTTCATCTTATGTGTTTATATTTTGATGGATTTGGAGTACTACTTATCTTGATAATATGAATGCTATTGTTAGATTCAAGTTGCTTGAGTCAAGTTAAAGTTGGTCGAAGTGACAATTGTTAATCTAGAAGTTCTAAGTTCAATGGGATTCAAACCTTGTTGAAATCTTTAGGCCGAAATGGAAATTGATGTAGGCAAGTTTGGTATTGATTTATCATGCATGTGGAAAAGTAAATCTTAATGCTTGTCCTATGATTCTTCACAGGGTGATGCTTGATTAGGAATAATAGGGATTACTTTTAGCTAGTAGCAAGATTAATTCTCTTAGCATGTTGGAGGGTCGAGTATTCCTCTCCTATACCAATTATTCAAATGAAGTTGTTTAAGATATTAAGAGGATTACTTTGTTTCAATGAAAGTTGATGTCTACGTCTTAGGCTATATACCGATTTGGGATGATTTATGATTCTTAATTGATTGCAATTTAAGTCAAATTTATGCTTTGTGTCTATGATCCATGATTCATTTGATCAAAATAATTACCTAAAGGAGAAGAAGTATGCTTTTAATTAATTGTTTCTCTTAAATTGTTTTCTTAGTCATTAGTTTAGATTTATATAATTGTTTTCTAATTTAGTTTACCTATTTTGAAAACCTATAAAAATCCCCTTTGGTAGGATTTTCTTTTGTGTAATTTGGCTTTGATTTGCTCCTACCTTCTCTGTGGATTCGACCCCTAGTTGCCCTAACTAATAGTTATAGGTTTGTGGGGATTTATTTTGTGATTTGTTCGACGACCGATCAGAGGACTTGATCGGAGATCAATCAATGGCAGCTGTCAGCAAAGGAAAAATCTAAGAGTCGTATGGCTATGGCTATGGCTATGATGAACAGAAATGGATGATAATTACACGCAGAACAGAAACAAAAAATTAAATACGGTGAAAAGAAATGTCAACAGAGAAGAAGAAGAAGAAGAAGGGAGTGTCCGTACCAGGTGAGGTCAGAGAAATGGTGATTTTTTGTTTTGTTTGTTGCCGTTTCAACTTTATGGGTTTCCCAGTCGCACTTCGAGGTATGGGTGAATTTCGAAATTCATCAGTTGTTAAATTGTTCATAAAAATCTGCAATAATTGAAACTTCCACTACAATTAACATTCTGAACTTTGATATAATGGGAATTTTGATTGCAATTTTCCTAATCAAGTCCTCCTTTTTCCACGGAATAGTATGCTCCTAGGTGTTTTGCTTGGAAACCAAATTTAAAAGCTATGTTTCCAATTCCTGAATTGATGAAATATGATTTTGGTGTCATTATGTTGATGCTAAGAGTTTGGAGTTTAATTGGATTGTTGGTCAATTATAATTGCAGGTAGTTGTGTTAGGTTTTTGACCTAATTCCTAATTAGATTTTGTTTAGGATTTTTCTAGAGTTATTTACTGGATGGCCAAGATCTATTCTCATTACTTTAATCCACTGGCTATTATTAAAGATGGAAAGGTTTTTGTTTTAAGTTGACATAAACTTTGGCTATATAAATTGAAATTGTTTTTCAATTTGAAAAAGTGTGAGCAACGCAATTGAGTAGCCAATTTGCGATAAAAAGAGAGCATCACGGTATTGCGATTAAGAAAGCCAACGTTAGCGGCATCGCACGAGGGAGAAAAACAAGTGAGCATCTGAATCGTTTTTTGCTCTTTGTTTGATTTGAATCTTGCAAGAAGCTTGCAAGGGTGGTGCGACGTGGTGAAGCTAATTTTGGTTCTTACTCCACAGAGAGAGTAAGTGTGAGAGAGAATTTGTCAGATTGAGAGAGAGAAAAAAAACTGAGATAGCTTTATGTTGTTGTAAGAGAATCACCCATGTTGGGTTGATTAGATTGAGAGTTTGCGAGAGAGATTGTTATGATTAGTGATTGTATTTGATTGATTTGATAGTGCAGATTTGTGGCATATGTCCACAAGAAAATTTTGTTTTATTGTTTTCGCTTTAATTATTTGTTTGGTTAATTTTTGGGATATCCGAAGTTACAACAAGTGGTATCAGAGCCTAGTTGAACTCGATCAGTGTGGCCCATAAGCACGATAAACCTGGTTGGCCGCAGGCCAGGGCGTGCAATTGTGGAGTGTTCGTAGCTTGTACCACTCCAGGGGTTAAGTCTTGGATGGCCGGTAATTGGCTTAAGACTTGACGAGTTGGGCCGCACGGGGGAGAGATGAGGACTCACATGTAAATTGGGGGAGATCGTTGAGGATTTACATGTGAGGAAACATCCCACATCATAAAAGGATGGGTTGTTTGAGTGGCATATATACATGAAGGACCCAAGAAACCATCAATCTAGGCTTTTGGGTTCGGATTGGTGTCCGACATGTATATGGGCTACTCGGTGGGCCTTGCTGAAGCAGACAAGGCCAGGTTCCTCTCCCAACTAGTGCTCTCGAACAGTTTTCAGATGTGGCAGAGTACGGTAACAGATTTGTTAATACAACAAGGATTGGGAGATGCGCTTGAAGCTGATAAGCCGGCATCGATGAATGACAGCAAGTGGAGAGATATTCAATGAAAAGCAGTAATTACAATTCGTTTGTCTCTTACTACTGAAATTAAGTATGATGTGTTAGATGTGAAAACCCCAAAGGAGTTGATGGATAAGTTGGAATCGATTTATACGTCAAAATCGATTACTAACATGTTGTGTTTGAAAAGAGAATTATTTGGATTGAAGATGAAGGTAGGAACAAGTTTAAGGGCACACCTAAACGAGTTCAATAAATTGGTTACTCAGCTGGCAAGTGTGGATGAAGTCATGAAAGAGGTTGATAAAGCAGTTTTGTTGATTAATTCTCTTACCGACTGATATGATCCTGTGACTAGAGCTTTGATGGTTGGTAGGAAAACCCTGAGCTTGCAAGATGTGACTTCTGCAATTTTTGAGTATGATAGATTGAAAGAAACTGAAAAGAAAGATGAAGAGAATGGTGTTCTCACGGTGGAGCATGGAAGAACTAATAGAAGAGATAAGAATGATGCAAGATCAAAGGGCAGATTCAATGAAAGAGGAAGATCAAGTTCGAGGCCAATGGTAGATATAAGTAGCAAGGAGTGCTATTATTGTCATGAGATGGGGCACATAAAAGCCTATTGCAAGAAGTTAAAGGAAGATTTGGTGGATTTCATGAAATCTAAAGAGAAGAATAAGGGTGGTGTTAATGTTGCTGCAGCTGCTGATAGTGAGGAATATTCTGATGAAGAAACTGTTGTTTTGATGGTACAAGAAGAAAAGAAAGACACTAGAGATATGTGGGTGTTTGATTCTGCTTGTTCTGAACATATTTGCACAAACAGAGAATGGTTTTCGAAGCTTGAAAAGTGTGATAAGGCTGTTTACATGGCTAATAATGGTGAAGAAAAAATTGAAGGCATTGGGAGTGTGAAACTTCGTCTGCATGATGGAAGTGTCAAGATGCTTGGGAATGTGAGGTATGTTCCAAAATTTGCAAGGAATTTGATTTCTCTTGGAAAGTTGGATAGCTTAGGTTATGGATATTCTTGCCGAGGTGGAGGCTTGAAGATCAGCAAAGGTTCGATGATTGTGATGAAAGGAGTGAAGAATTCGAAAAATTTGTATGAGTTGATTGGAAGCACAATTAGAGGAGATGGATCGGTATCTTCACATCAAATTGAGAAGAAGGATGTGGATTTTCCAACAAAGAAGAAAGTTACTTTTGCAGATTTGGTTAAAGGGTGGAGCAATTAAGCTTTGATGAAGGAATTTGTGTCAAGGTGGAGATTGTTAGGGTTTTGACCCAATTCCTAATTAGATTTTGTTTAGAATTTTTCTAGAGTTTATTTAATGGATGGCCAAGATCTATTTCATTACTTTAATCCAATGGCTATTATTAAAGATGGAAAGGTTTTTGTTTTAAGCCGACATAGACTTTGCTTATATAAATTGAAATTGTTTTTTAATTTGAAAAACTGTGAGCAACACAATTGAGTAGCCAATTTGCGATAAAAAGAGAGCAGCAGTATTGCGATTAAGAAAGCCAACGTTAGCGGCATCGCACAAGGGAGAAAAACAAGTGAGCATCCGGATCGTTTTTTGCTCTTTGTTTGATTTGAATCTTGCAAGAAGCTTGCAAGGGTGGTGCGACGTGGTGAAGCTAATTTTGGTTCTTACTCCACAGAGAGAGTAAGTGTGAGAGAGAATTTGTCAAATTAAGAGAGAGAGAAAAAGTTGAGATAACTTTATGTTGTTGTAAGAGAATCACCCATGTTGGGTTGATTAGATTGAGAGTTTGCGAGAGAGATTGTTATGATTAGTGATTGCATTTGATTGATTTGATAGTGCAGATTTGTGGCATAGGTCCACAAGAAAATTTTGTTTTGTTGTTTTCGCTTTAATTATTTGTTTGGTTAATTTCTGGGATATCCGAAGTTACAACAGTTGTGCGTGGAAGCAGAGGAGTTGAAGGGATGTAACTTGCCTTTGCTCTTAACATTTGTTTTTTTTTCCTTCAGGTAGCTTTACAATTTTCTTTCATCTTCTTAATTGATGCTCTACTCTTTTTCCTTTTTTGTTGATGATAGAGATGAGACGTATCCAGTTATTACAGGTATACATTTCTCATCTAATTCAATTCTATTTAATATCTGATAATCATAGGTTGCTTGCTTTTTCTTTTGGTCAATAATTTTTTTAAATGAGGTTAATATAATGGCTGCAACTCTAAGGAACAGACTCTGTAGCTCATTGACTGGCCATATATGGCTGGCTATTCATATTAGAACTATACACACATGATTTTACTTTTATAGTACTTCTGATTTTCTCTTCTGCCTTTTAACAAGATTTATACTGTTTACTTATTGTGATATTAGTACTGATGGTTTGGCCTAGCATGTGGCATCCAAGGCAAACTAGCTATTAGAGTACTTTTATCTATTGCAACATACGTTATGTCATATAACTGAGACTAGATTCAGTCTTTGGTGGTATTTTTCGACTAAAAGTCAATTCCTTTCCTAAGTGGAAAAATAAATCGTTAACTTTGAGATGACCCTGTAAAAATAGGTCTCCACTCAATTTCAAATTTTGGCTCAGATCAGTCAAAATAGTACTGCAATTACTGCTTTCTTTAGCTTAATTGTGAACCAGAAAAAAAAAAGGGTTAATTATGTCTCAAAGTCATTGATTCAAGGTATATAGCAGCAACAGCAGGGCTATAATACTGCTACATTTTGCCAATGAGCTTTCTATTTCAACTTTTCTTAAAGTCATTTAAAAGACTTTAGGTTTTTACAAGCTTTTTTTTCCCTCTTTAGGAATAAGTACATAAACATATATAAGTAAACAAAATGAAGGCCAGATCTTTGTTTAACAATGGATAATGAGTTTAGTAAATTAAAATGCAGTAGTTTATGAAAAGTATAGATATTGTACTACGTCTATTATTATTTTGAAGCATCAGATGCTTTTCACCTTATTTAATAAAAATTTAATTCTTTTTTTCTTTGTTTAACAATGGCTAATGAGTTTAGTAAATTAAAATGCAGTAGTTTATGAAAAGTATAGATATTGTACTACGTCTATTATTATTTTGAAGCATCAGATGCTTTTCACCTTATTTAATAAAAATTTAATTCTTTTTTTCTTTGGTTTTAACTTTTGTTTGCAGGGTTGTGGCTGCAAAATTTTCAGGCTTTGCTTTTGAAAGCGCACTGCAGCTGCAAAAAGCTTAAACGAGAGAGAGAGAGAGAGAGAGAGAGAGAGAGAGAGAGA
>AWWV01008268.1:0-14323 GCA_001974805.1 Corchorus capsularis
GTAGAGCACACTGCAGCTGCAAAAGACTTAACGAAGAGAGAGAGAGAAGTCCTGACTTGGACCGTGATGTATCAAAGCGTAAAAAAAGGCCTTTTATCACTACATAGCCAAAGTACTCTCTGTGTTATCGTCATCAATGCATAGGACATTTCAACCCACCACCACCATTTTCTCTTCTTCTTCTTCTACTTTCTCTTTCTAGCATTATATCAAAAACCCCAGATTTTCTTTCTCTTTTATCATTAGCTTTTGAAACTGCAATTAGAAAAAGAAAAAATGTTATAATTGGGCGGGGAGTGGGGAGGTTTTGAGTTATTGGTTTTGTGAAGAAAGGAATGAAAGTGGTATGGAGGTGGAGGAGATTCAGACACAAGCCTGTAAGTTCTCAAGAGTTGGTAATGGAAGGAATGACTCAAGTAAAATAGATCAAAAAGGTGTTGGTGAAAATTACCCTGATGTTGAGGAAGATGGAGAACTAATGGTCAAAAGGGGTGGGGGTGGTGGTGGCGGTGGAGGAGGAGGAGGAGGTGGTGGCGGTGATGGTGGAGGATGAGGAGTTATTGACACTACTAATCTGCTTCGAGGGTGGCATCATTCTTCAAGAATCATTAGGGTTTCACGAGCCTCCGATGGGAAAGATCGACACAGCAAGGTTTGGACTTCAAAAGGGTTAAGAGACCGGAGGGTAAGGTTATCAGTGACCACAACTATACAATTTTATGATTTGCAAGATCGGTTAGGGTATGATCAACCAAGTAAAGCTGTGGAATGGTTAATTAAAGCAGCTTCTGATGCAATTGTGGAGCTTCATCTACTGAACAGTTCATTTCCTGATACCCCAAAGCAATTAAGTGATGAAAAAAGAGCAAGTGGTGGTGGAACAACAACAAATGAACAAGCTTTTGACTCAACTGAAGTAGAGTTAGATGGTGATCCAAACAATTACCAACAAAACAACAACAACAACCAAAGTAGTCAACAACAACATCTTTCTTTGTCTAAATCAGCTTGCAGTAGTAACTCTGAGACAAGCAAGATTCGAGTTGTTTGTGCAAGGTTGTGCTGGTTTTTGTGATTTTAGTTCTTGATACAAGAGGTAATGTTTAGTGTTTCCTTCATTGCTGTACTTGGAAAGGCATGATTGGATATACAGATACCATGTTGTTTATTTGACAAGTTTATTTGGTGCTATTAGAACCTTGCATTAATGTTACACTTAGTGACAGGGATTTCCTTTATAATGTTAGATTTGGAGCTGTTTTGTTGTCCTTTCGTCCTTTTCCCCATTGGCTGGGTTTGTTCTTTGCTACGATTTTTGGGAATTGCTTCCAACTCTACTTCGATTTGGTTTAGTAAAATCACAGGTATATTCACTGCTTCCTACCCCCAATGATTTCCATTTTTCCATTTTATCACAGCATTTTCTCTTTAGAGGCTTAAGAAAATTGAGTTCGATAATAATGTAATCGTAAGGCTTTGGCAATTTTGGGAGGGATTTCTTTGATAAGAAAAAAAGGGTGGAGATCATGGGGGATTTGTTTTAAAGTTCCTTGGATTTGTTGAATTGATAGCTAAATTGGGTTTCTGGACTTCGAATTGAAATTTGATTATATTCTTCCATTTCCTTTTTCATTTATGTGATGTGGGCTCTATTTGAATTCTACTATAGTATTAAGAAAAATCGTCTGCTTATAGTGAGAGTACAATAGAAGTTGGAATATGATGCTTTTATTTACTTATAACGTTTTGAAGTTTATATTTTTTTTCTCTGTTTGATTTATGGAATGGGATTTCCCTATCGTTCTTCTTAAGTCTAACTTCATTCCTCTTCAATAGAAATATTAGAGTTATTATTCTTGGAATTTCTTGCATTGGTTCACGTTTATGAATTTCCACCTTCAAGCTCATAAGCTGAATATATATTCCTTTTCTTTTCATAATTTGTTTGTTGTTTTGAGGGACCTATAAAAAGCTTTTGTTCCTCTCAATGCAGATTCTTTCTTACAAATTATTGCGACTATAAAAAAAAGATTGTAATGGAAAATCTCTCCGCAACGCTAGCGCGCAGTATCCCTCTTGTATGAACAATAATTATATGAACAACCATTAAAATTAAATCAGTTATATGAATAATTTATGATAAATTTATAGTTAGTAATTTATTTTTTAAAATAATGAATAAATAGTAATACTTACTTGGTAATTTCTTGGTGATTTTATCTATTGGGTACTACGACCGTACTATAATAATCTAGTTGGTAACAGTTGTAATTTTATTTTCATTGTTCATGGATAGTTATATTATTAATTAATTTATAATAATAATAATTGAAGTAATTGAAAAAAAAATTATAAATTTAGATATTACATAACTAATATTTTATTTATAATAATACACTGTCAATAGTGTTTTTACTTTTTATACGGCTTAAAATGTTGACACATACCCCACCTGATAATTAATTATGTATTTAATATTCAAAACCTACCTCACCTGATAATCAATTATGTATTTAATATGCAAAATTAATATCTAAGGAGGCACATATCAAGTATCCTATCCTTTAACCTCGCATATGCAGTCTGCTAAATTTCGTTGATAATAGATTGTATAATGTTTCTACTTATTTATAAAATAAATCGAATAATAAATATATTTAAAAAAGTTGAGTATTGAAAATTAAAAAATTCAATGCTATCCCAATTGACCCGAAACCCGAATGACCTGAGAAAATTGCCTAATCCATTTGACCCAGCCCAACCCGCCCATTTGACACCTCTAATAACACTCCTTCCTCTTCTCCTGAAATCGTTAACCAAAATAATTCACCTCACCTTCCTTCCAATATCAATTCTTCACTACCTACGAATTTACCACAATATCTTTCTCCATCAACAAATTCAACTTTTCCATCATCACCTACCAATATGGCTTACAAACAGTGTTTTCAAATCCGGACCGGTTCAATCGGGACTCGGAGGCCTATTCGGTCCGGCGAGTGGGGTTTTCCGGGAGGGTTTTGACCCGGTCAAAACTCGGTCAACAACCGATTTGACCGGCGATTGACCCGGATCCGGACCGAATTGAACCGGATTGCTCCTGAAATCGTTAACCAAGATAATTCACCTCACCTTCCTTCCAATATCAATTCTTCACTACCTATGGATTTACCACAATATCTTCCTCCATCAACAAATTCAACTTTTCCATCATCACCTACCAATATGGCTTACAAACAGTGTTTTCAAACCCGGACCGGTTCAATCGGGACTCGGAGGCCTATCCGGTCCGGAGAGTGGGGTTTTCCGGGAGGGTTTTGACCCGGTCAAAACTCGGTCAACAACCGATTTGACCGGCGATTGACCCGGATCCGGACCGGATTGAACCGGATTTGTATGGTTTTAATGGGAAAAAATTTGGAAAAAATATTTGTTCTCCATGGATTGAACTCTTAAGTTTTAATGAGTAAAAAGCCTTATTTTAACCACCAAGCTAAAGACATTTATGTGATATATTTGCACCATATATAATATTTATATATATAATATTAATAATATAATATATATTAAACATCTTATGATCCGGTCGGTTGAATCGGGTGACCCGATTAACCCAGGACCCGATGGCCTCAACGGGCCAAGGACTGGGCCGGGTATGAAAACATTGCTTACAAAAACAAACTTCTTGCACAAACAAGACGAGACACCTTTATTACAACTCTTGGCTTGACAACTTAAACATTGAAACTGAGATAACGAAGACATCACTACTACAGATTCCTAAATCCCTACCCTACTTCTTTCTAATGAAGAAAAACTTCGAATTATGCAGCCATGGAAAAATACTTTAATCATCAAGTTAATTGGGCATCCTCTATCTTTCAACAACTTTGGAAATTAACTTCCTCGATTCAAATTATGGACTTGGGAGCCAACTGCTTTAAAGACTCCAGCAAAGGCCGATAACTCCGGTCTCTCTCCAAATCAAAAAGACCAGAATCTTCAAAATACAGCATCATCTTCCCTTCCCACTAATGATGATGGTGAAGGTCCAATGGTCCATGGCAAACTATTACGAGACGAGGCAGGACCAAGAAGGATTCCACTCCATCACGTCCAGAAAAATACCCTGCTTCCTCTAGCAATCCATCCACTACTGTTCCATCCACCTCTGTTCATACTAGTCAGCGCCAGACCGCCATTCCACAGAATTCTACTCCTTAGATGAAACCCCCAGTTCCCAAACCACTTTCTCCTCCCCTACGTGGAAAGCTAAAAACCCAACTTCTGATAATATCACAAACACTTTTAATAAAAATAATAATAGTCAAAATATCTCTTAAGTCTTATCCTAGAGGGTCGGTTCTAAATAGGTAAAAGTACCTAGGAGATCTTTCTACTATACGAAAATGTTGATTTTGATCTTATTTTTTTTTTCTACAAATTTGTTCCTCTACTATCAGAACATATCATCTGAAGTTTATCACCTTAGCAAACTGTGACAGACCTGTCAAATATGCTGACATGACACTAACACCGTCTTTTTTGCTGACATGACAGCCAGTTCGAGAATTTAAAAAATTCAAAATTTATTTTATTTAAGTAAATAAAAAAATTATAAATTATAAATTTTTTTTTTCATAAACACCAAATACAATTTCCTCTCCTCAAATAAAAGATCAAACATGCTCTTTTTCAATGAATCAAAGAAGAACACCATGAATGTTTTTACTCAAAAACCCAGCCACCACCACAGCTCCACCATTAGCCACCATATCCGTACCCTCACCATCGCCAGGAAACCGCCAGCGAACACCTTTATAATTTATTTCAGGTAGCAAATGTTGATTCTAAGAGACTTTTACAGCAAACAGTCTTGTTCGATGGTTTTCATGGACAATTTCAGTTTCATTGGGTTATGCTGTTCAAATACTTGGCAAACATATGTTTATGCCAGATGTTCTTCCCGTGCAAGAATCATTCAAGCAATGGAAAAGGGGGCCTTTAATTTAGGGGAGTATACAATTTTAGCACAAGAGAATTCCACCCAGAAGGTGTTTTGTTTTTTGCACCAAGAATTCCACCAAGAATCATAATCAAGACACGGTCCTTATTATGATGCTTTCTTTCCTCTTTTTGCCGAATATTATTAAGCTTAATAATAAAAAACAAAAAGGGGAAAAACAGATTATATTGATGTGCAAAAGCAAGGTCTTTCAATGGAGTTTGACTAATATTGCAAAGCTTCGGATTTTCCCACATTTTGTTTTATTTTGGCTGAATTTGGTCTTTCGTCTTGTCTTAATATCTTGGCATTGCCCACCCTTTTTATAATTTTCTTCTGCATAATATTTGGGGAGCAGACGTGCTCTGGTTTTGCACGTTGGTGCAAATAATTTTTTTGAAATCTCCTTTGAGTTTTTGTTAAGGGTGAAATTGGGTTTCAAGTTTCATTTTGAATCTTGTGAACTTTAATATTGTCAAATTGAATTTGATAATTTATCAAATTTTTTATTAAGAATATGCTTCATTGGAACATTCAAAATGTTCTTCGTTAGTTTATAAAAAAAATGGTGTTTGATCTTTGTATGGAAGAGAGAGAAAACTATTTTGGTGTTCATGAAAAAAAAATTCAGATTTTTTAAAATTATTTTTATTTTAATTAATTAAAAATTTGAATAATATATTTAATTCCGGAAATAGGGTGCCATGTCATAAAAAACACGCGTTAGTGCCACGTCATCACACACGTCATCACACATAACAGGTCTATCACGACGCACTAACGTAAGGGTTCTCGGGTGATAGATTCTGATAATAAAAAGATAAATTTTGAAGAAAAAATTACAGGGACGAAAATCAACATTTCATATAGTACAGAAACCTTCGGAGTACTTTTACCGTTCTAAATAATAATAAAAATATAGATATTTATGCTGACCCAGATTTAGATATTACCAAACAGCAGTCCCATATTTATGAGTCTTGTCATTCTTACGCGTCATCCCACATCTTTCCTGATAATTCCTCTCAAATTTCTTCTCAACTTAGTCCTCATATTGCTACTGAAAATTTAATCTCTACCACAATTAATAATAACCAGTGTTGTTAAACTCGGATCGGACCGAATGGAACTCGGATCGGACCGAATGGTTCGACCGGTTTAATCGGAACCCGGACGTCTTACCGGTCCAGAAAGCACCCCCAATCAGTTGATTTGAGACCCGGTCAAAATCCGGAAAATCCGGGACTCGTTAAACCGGAAAAGCCGGTAAAACCCGGAATTTTTATTTTCAATCCCTAAAATTTCTGCCTTTTCCCACCATCGCCACCTATCTTTCTTCTGTGGCGTTCATCGGCCCCGCTCTTTTTTACTCAAATCTGGTTCCTCCGGTTCTGTACTCTCTCAGTTCTCATTCTATTTAAGGGCAATCATTCTATTTAGACTTGTCCTTACTGATTTTCGTGAGTCATATGGATAGTACTAAAGGGAAAGAGAGAAAGAAACAAGAGAGTAATAAGACTGTTAAAGATCTGGCAAAAAAAAAAAACAAGACTGTAAAAGATATGAAGGAGAAGAAAAGATATGAAGGAGAAGAAGATGGTGATGAGTGGATAAAGATAGAGAAAGGTGGGGATTGACAAGAAAGGAGAAAGAAAGTTCTGTCAAAGTCAGAAAGGTTAAGTATTGGCTGAAATCTCAATTTGGTACCAAACCTTTCACGAAAAGGGCGACTTGGTACTAAATCTTTTATTTCATCCGATTTGGTACCAAACCTTTTATAAATAGTCCATTTTTGTACTTTTTCGGGTGTCTGTCAGCGAGTAAACCACACGCACGTTAAATAACGCGTTAATAGATTTTTGACCAAAAAAAAGGTACGTGGCTTTTTCATTAATAAAAAATATATTAAAAAACCTAATTAAATCCCGCCCCCTATTTTCTTTTTTTCTCTTCCTTTTCTTTTCTTCTTTTCCTTATATTTTCTTTTTCCTTCTCTTTTCTTCTAAAAAACAGACACCCCTCTTTCCACTAAACCCTAGCGCCGCTTGCCTTGATCTCCCTCCGTGCCGCCGTTAGCCACTGATGGACTCCTCCACCGTCAGATCTTCCTCTTTCCTTTCCATCCTCCGTCTTCTTCTTTTAAAGAAATCCTCAAGCCTAACGCAAAACACTCCTAAGCCGCGACTTCAAAGCTCGATTCCGGTGAATCCTACCGTCTCTTACGTTGAGGCCATCGCCAAAAAACACAGCTCCAGTCGCATGAATACCAAATAGGAAGGTAAGGCCGCGGCTTTATTAATTAGGAAGGAAAATCATAATCTTTGCGGGTTTGGTCTCACTCCAAGTAAGTAAAGTAGCTGGGTTTGGTCTCACTCCAAGTAAGTAAAGTAGCTTCCTTTTAATTACTTCAATTTTAAGATTAGTTAAAGTGTTATCATTTTGGTGAGCGAATGGTACTTTGAATTGCTCTTGATGATTCTAATTTTTGGGTTTAATTTATGTAAGAGCGTAATATCTAATTTTGAATTTTGCTCTGAAAAAAAAATTTTAAATGAAAAAATTGGTTATATCTCGTTGGTTTTGGGTTTAATATTTTCTCATAATATGATATTGCAAATTGATAAATATTCGATAAATATTTAAAAAAAAAACAGGAAGATTTATATATTGTTGGTCTAAGATTTGTGTTTGAGAAGTTGTATACATTTGTGCTGACAACAACGATAAGATCTCTAATTTGATGAGTTTTCAGCCATTAATTGGCCTTCCCTAATATACACTAAACAGACCTATAATACGTTAGAGCCTTGAGGGGAATGTTGAAAGCGACCCACCTTGCAATGCATAGCCATCAACATCAGACTGCAATGGCACTTTGTTCCAAACTTTCCTTCCCTGTAATTCCATCTTTCAACGTTTTAAAATAAATGTCGTAGTCCTTCTCTGGGGGTGGGTTTTCTAGGTCCACCGTGAATAGCTCACTGAATGGAACCACACTTTTAACCTCAAATGTCTTGTCACATGCATATGGGCTATCCAAGGCAGCAATGCATATGGGAGCAATTTCTTCGAGCTAAACATTTGAGCTAATTTTTGTCTATTTTTCGAGGTCTGTTGCTGTAATGAAAACCTATGGTGTAGATGGTGGCTGTTTTGTTTTGTTTCCTTTTCCTTTGAGAAATGCTAAGGTGTGAGTGCTTGAGTGTGAAGCTCCTGCAAAAGCATGAAGAAACTTGCAAAGAGGTATAATTTAATTATTTTTAAGTAAGGTCTGTAAGGTAGCATCTTTAACTGAATAGGTGAAATGCTATCGAATGTTTTTGAAATACATATGATTTTAACAGGTTCTAGAACAAAGCTTATATGCCTTCATAGACATCCTTAGAAATAAGTAACTTTAAGGCGGACATTAACATCAATCGCTATTATAGTTTCTGGAATTGAAAACTCCTTTTTTCTTTCTAACCATAAAATATTTTTAAATTTCTTATATCTCACTTTCAACAAGTTTAGCAACCCATTTTGACTTTAGAGTTTAGAATTATGATGTCCATTCTGATAAGAAAAACATATGCCTTTCTTTGTGCATTAATTTATGCTAGCAAGGTGGCAAGGTTTGGATCCATTGTCTGGTTTCATCATTATTCATTGAGGACGACCAAGCTCATATGTCTAATTGAACTTACTGTGAACTTTCCTTGCATTCTTGCCTCTGCATACTCTGTTAAACTTCCTGCATTTGCACTTGTGTTCAAAACTCTCCTTCGTTTGTTCTGAACCTATTTCCCCTCCTTTTCCAGCTTGTTCAGTGGACTGTCAAGCCTATTTTCCATGGTGAATCATGGTGATGAATTTGATAAAAGGGTGCTTGGGCAACCTAGTTGATCATTGGGGCTGTTTTTTGCTACAAATCATTAGGGATTGGGACTGTTTTGAGGAAGCAGAAATGTTGGTTGAAAAGGAAAAGAAAAAAATTGAAATTTCTGGTGGTTGTATTTGATTTTTTGTTCAAGATAATTGTGTTTAGTGGCTTTACATATTGTTAAGGATTTATTTAATTTATGCAAGTTTAGAATATGTGTCTTAAAAAGTTGCTTGTTATTTTCCTTTGGTTAAATTTGTATTTCCCTTTGAATAAGCAGAATTTAGTTAGAAAAATCCAAAGATCTCTCTGATTTTATGAAAAAAAAAAGGGAGAGAGATTGGAAATAATTACTAGCCAAAAAAAAAAAAGAAATCTACATTGATCCAATTTAGTACCTATTTGAGTCAATTTTGAGACGTTTAGTACCTATTTGAGCTGATTTATAAATATTAAAAATAATAAAAAAATTAAAAATATTTAAAAAATTAAAAATAATAAAAATATTTTAAAAAGCCACGTAGGATAACAGAGTTAGCAGTTAACGGCGCGTGAGTTGCACTTCCCAAATCCAACCTGAAAAAGTACTAAATTGGACCATTTATAAAAGGTTTGGTACCAAATCGGACGAAATAAAAGGTTTAGTACTAAATCGCCCATTTCGTGAAAGGTTTGGTACCAAATTGAGATTTCAGCCATAAGTATTTGGTCGTTTTAATCAATCAATATTAAATATTTTCATTTATTATTAATTTCATCAATCATAATTTTCGACGGTTTAGCTGTTTATAGGGTTGAAATATCTTTTAATATATTTGAATTTAATAATATCATGATGACGTCTGATCGGACCAAAATTATGCATCTTTTTATGGTCATTTTCCTATGCTTTTTGGGTATTTTATGCTTGATTATGCCTTATATTTGGTATATTTGTGTTTATAGGTGCTAAAGAGAAGAAAAGTGCAAAATCATCATTTTTGTACCTTTTTGGAGCCTTTTTGAATGATTATTTACACAAATATTTTTCAAGGACAATTTGGATGAAGAATGGAGCCAATATGATCGTGATTGAAGAGGTTGAAGAGTCAATTTTATCATCATAAGATTGATCTTCAAGAGTTTGAAGCAAAAGAGCAAAGTTGAGTTTCAAAGCAAGAAGACATGTCAAGTGGCGGACAAGCACTGAGACAAACCAGGTGGGGCGCCATGCTTACCACATGGGCGCCCAGCGCCAGTCGGGGGTGCTACCCAAGCAGCACATGGGCGCTGACGACATGGGGCCTGAGGCAAACGCCCTGGGCACACAAGCCATCCGCATGGGCGCCCAGGGGGAGTCGGGGCCAGCACATGCGCACGCCAAGCATGCCTTCGCGTGTCACTTCCTCTTGAAGCTTCTCCAATGTTTCCAGATTTGGCGACCCTTCTGTATTTTGGCCATAACTTTTGATCCAGAGCTCCGTTTGAGGCAAATGAGTAGCCGTTGGAAAGCTAACTTCAAGTTCTACAACTTTAATGTTTTGGTCGAAGCCCAGTTCAAACGTTTTGATGGACGAAAATGCCCCTGAAGTCAGCGGACAGAAACTGTCCTTGGCCTGTTTTGCGGGATTGATCCAATTGAGCCCAAATTCTTATTTGGATTAGCTTGAAGACTTGAAGAGCAGCCCAGCACGTCCTTAGGGTTTGTTTAGCTCTAAATTAACCCTAAGCCACCCTCTATAAATACCCTCTTAAGTCTAAAACCCTAGCTAACACCTAGAACAACTTACAACACAACTTTTCTCTCATTATTTTCTAGGTTTTGTGGTTTGGAGAGGAGGAGCCGCCTCCTCCTCTTTTCCTCTTGGGTTTGTAAGTTTTCAATTTCTCATGGATTGGAATTCCAATCCATGAGAGGCTAAACCTTTATACTTCTTTTCCTTAGGAATTTTTGATCAATAAATCTATGGTTAGACTTTTGTTCTTAATAATTTGATTTTTCCGTTTGAATATGTTTCTTATCTCTGTACTTCATCTTATGTGTTTATGTTTTGATAGATTTGGATGGCCACCTTGTCTTGATAATATGAATGCTATAGTTAGATTTAAGTAGTTTGAGTCAAGCCAAAGTTGGTCCAAGTAACAATTGTAATTCTAGGAGTCCTAGGTTCAATGGGATATCAAACCTTGTTGAAATCTTTAGGCCGAGATGGAAATTGACGTAGGCAAGTTTGGTATTGATTTATCATGCATGTGGATTAATAAAACTTAATGCTTGTTATATGAAGGGCTGAAACCATAGATTATAACATTAGAGATTAATTGTCAGCGAGATGCGGGTTAATCTTCTTAGCATGTTGGAATTAGCATCACGTCTGTTCCTATACCAATTATTCAAGTGGAGTTGTTTAAGATATTAAGAGGATTACTTTGTTTCAATGAAAGTTGATGTCTACGTCTTAGGCTATATACCGATTTGGGATGATTTATGATTCTTAATTGATTGCAATTTAAGTCAAATTTATGCTTTGTGTCTATGATCCATGATTTACTTGATCAAAATAATTGCCTAAAGGAGAAGAAGTATGCTTTTAATTAATTGTTTTTCTTAAATTTCTTGGTCATTAGTTTAATTTTATTTATTGTTTTCAAGTTTAATTTAGTTATTTGGAAAACCCATAATAATCCCCTTCGGTAAGATTTTCTTTAGTGTAATTTGGCTTTTAATTTGCTCCTACCTTCTCCGTGGATTCGACCCCTACTTGCCCTAGCTAGTAGTTATTGGTTTGTGGGGATTTATTTTGTGATTTGTTCAACGACCGATCACAATTTTGGCGCCGTTGCCGGGGAAGGAAGGAAGCAACAAAAAGATTTAAGACAAATTACTACCTAAGATTTCTTACCCTTATCTTTTTCTTTTTCTTTTTCATTATTTTCTTTTCATTTGTATTTTTTTTCGTTTTAGTGTTAAATTTTTCTTTCGAGTGTTTGTTTTCTTGGAAGTTAGATTTTCGAGACAATGGAGCAATCACTTACTTTAAGGGAGTTTAATTTCAATTGTGAGATGAAGTCCCCATGCATTGATTATCTAGAAGATTTCTCCTACGACTTAAAGCCAGGAGTGGTCCGTCTGCTACCAATTTTCCATGGAGAACCTCATGAGAATCCTCATGAGCATTTGCAAGATTTCATCATCAAATGTGCTATGAATACTGGGATGCCTCAAGAGCAAGCAAGGCTTCGAACTTTTCCAATTACTTTGGAAGGTAAAGCAAGAGAATGGTTTTGGAGTTTGCCATCAAAGTCAATTACTTCTTGGAAGGAAATGGAGAGAGTATTCTTGAACCAGTACTTTCCAGAAGCAAAACGCGCCGATGTCAGAAGAAGAATCAACTCTTGTCGACAATTACCTAAGGAGAAGTGGTTTCAATATTGGAAAAGGTACAACAAGATTTGTGAAAGTTGCCCCTACCACAACATAAGCGAGGAACTCTTGATACAACAATTCTACGATGGATTGTTTTATGAAGATCGAGTCTACATTGATGCAACAAGTGGAGGTAGCCTCACATTCGAAACACCCAAAGAAGCAAGGAAGCTACTCAACATCATGGCTGAAAATATTCATCAATTTAGCACATCAGAAGAGATTCTAAAGCCTAAGGAGTCAGAGTTCGAGTTATCAGTTTGCAAAAAGATGGAAAGAATTGAAGAAGTGGTACAATCACTCGCAACAAATAATCAATTGCTTAGCAAACAAGTTGCTAACCAACAAGACACCATTGCCAATTTGTTGCGTTATATGATTGCAAATCAAGGAGGAAATCATCATCAACAACCATTCTTGCAAACACCTTTAAACATGGTTCAAGCACAAGAGAACAACATGGAACTTGACAATGAGTTGAACAATGCGCAAAGATATGTGATCAATTCAATGGGAATGGAAGACAATCAACCAAGGATTCCAAAAGAGATGGAGTCACAAGAGTACCCCATTCCTTCCTCTACACCACAAGTTAAGCTAGTTCTTCCTATCCCTGAAATGAAACCATCACCAACTGTCATACCCCATGTGCAAATGCTAAGTGATGAGGAGAGTTCTATGAAGAGCAAGGAGAAAGAGAAGTTTGATTTTGGGATACATCAGATTTCATCTCCAACAAATTCTCAAGATCCACCAAGGAAGAGAAGGGAACCAAAGAAGAAAACAATGTCGCCCAATGATTGTCCAGCACCGTTTCCTCAACTACTTGAGCCACAAAAGACATGTAGTGAAGAGAGCCAACTCGATTCACTTCATAATTGGAAGGTAAACATTCCTTTGGTTGCTACAATCAAACAAGTCCCCAAGGAAGAATCGAAGATGGTAGATGGATTGCTAAAGACAACACAAAGGGATCGTGAAGTAGAAATTGACGCTACATTTTCATGGGAGGAACCAACCTATTCTGAATCAAGCACGATGGAAGGTGAATTTCAAGAAATTGTTGTCCCAATCATGAAGGAAATTGAAGAGGTGTTAAGCAAAACGATGGATGATTTGGAATCCCAAGAGCTTAATGAACAAAAACCCATTCAATTTCCCCCCAATGATGAAGATGATACCATATGCATGGTCTGCATCCCTACAACACCAAAGGAGACTCCCAAGATTGTGCAAGAAGAAAAGGAAGTACCAAAAGAAGACATCGAGATGGACATTCCTCCACCTTCTCCACCAAAGATTATCAAGCACGAAGAGCCATCAAATGATGAGAACTCAAGAAGCTATGGAGAAGAGGAATGGATATCCATGGATCAATTCCTTTTGAAGGATGGGGAGATTAACCAAGTCGAGGACACTCCACAAAGGCAAGTACGAAGCAATGCCAATCATGGATGCCATAAGCTCTCATCACATCAACCTCTAATGGCAACACAAATGGCATTGTCATTCATAACCATTCATGGGGTCACTCTCAACAAAATTGGTGAATTCTTTCCTTATCTCTTATTTTGTGCTTCCCATTTTGTGCTCATATTCTTCCTATCTCGTCATATTTACTTTTTGCTTTGAAGTGGTATGATCCACCTTAACAAAGGGAGATGGAGGAAAGTCTAGCCAAAGACAATAAACAAAGGCGCTACTTGGGAGGCAACCCAAGAAACTAACATCTATCCTTTTCTTTTTCATTTTATTTTTATTAGTTATAGGTCATTTTGCATTTTCAAATTGAGGAGCATTACAAGCAAATGGAGACAAGTGGAGGAAGCAAACATGAAGATAGCAATTGAAAGCTTCTCTATTTTGCGCAAAGAATAAGCTTTCTTAACTCCCATTTTGTTTGCTCTTTGAATTGAATTGTTTTTCATGCATATCAATTTGTATACATTGCTTCATGCATCTCATACATATAGAATCTTAAGTGATAAGAACCTAAGGTCATTCTTTGATGGGCCAAAGGAGGCCAAGGAGAGGCCGATGACTCTTATTC
>AWWV01008271.1:0-79315 GCA_001974805.1 Corchorus capsularis
CATTTATGGTTATCTTCAATTATGAAGGAAGGTTATCACTTTTCTTATTTGAATTTACTGAAAAAACTACAGGGCTATCAATTTCTAATTAAAAAGAAAAAAGATGGTTTATCAATTTCCTCATCAAATGTTCATTAAAAAGCTATCTTAGTTATCAAAGGTTTTTAAATGTTTTCAAAAAATTTAGTATTAACCTTCTACTGTTAGTAATTTTAGTAGCCTATTATCAATAATGACATTTGCCAATTTTCTTCTTTAAAGTTGCTAAAACAGTCATAAAGGTTATAAAAAATGTTATAGTATTATAAGGTAATTTAGTAACCTAATATCTTTAATAAATTTAGTAGCATTTCATCAATTTAATTAGGATTATCAATTTTCATATCTAAGATTAGTAAAAAAATGCTATGGAGATTATCAAAAAGGCTATAGTCCTATCAACATTATATCCTTACGACTTTTGATATCTTTCTTGTATAATAAATGTTATCAATCTTTTAATCTTAAATTACTACCCCTTCATTTTTTATTATAAGTCATTAAAATAGTCAAACATATTTTAACTTTGACCAATTTTTTTTTAAATATAAATCAACATTAATTTTTAAAACAATACTTGCAAAATTTGATTTATAAACTTTCTAATACATATTTCTTTAAAATTTTCAATATTTGTTTCTATAAATAATGGTCAAAGATGGATTATGTTTGACCAAATTGTGACTTACAAATAAGAACAAAGGGAGTAATAAAGCTATAAAATTTATCAAAATAGCTACAAACTTAGTAACTTTACATCCTAGGTAATTTTAGTAACTTTTTTCTAAAAAGTGAAAGTTACAAATTTTCTTACTTAAAAGTAACTAAAAAAGTTTATGATGTTACAAAATAGATATAATGCTATAAATCATATCTTTAGCAAATTGGTTTATCTTTAAAAAAAAAAGTATGATGCTATCAACAAATTCAACAACATAATTAATGCCTTACATCTTTAGTGCCCGTTTGGCCTAACTTATTTAACAGGTTATCTAAGAAAAGTTTAAGTTGGGCCAAACATGAAATCTAGAAATGCTTTTCAGAAGCATTTTTCAGTTGTTTTTGAACTAAAAGACAGAAGCTCCAATTGAAGTTTTTCCCAGATCCCTTTTCAAAAGAACTTATGTCAATAGATAAGTTAGGCCAACCAGACCGTAATTTTAGTAGCTTTTCATCAAGAATCAAGAATTCTAATTTTCTTAACTAAAGTTAGTCAAAAAACTTTACAATTTATTAAAAGGCACGATCCTATAATCAAGTAATTTTGGCCTTAGTAACTTAGCTGACCTTTTATTCATAATTAAGGTAACTAATTCTCTTATTTAAAGTTATTAAAAAAGCTGCAGTGATTATCCTAAAAGGTATATTATTATCTGCTAACTCAATAATCTTACATTTAATTACTACTATTTTTTTTATCTAAGTTTACTTAAAAGGTTATAAGACATTATAAAAAAATTGTTATAGTCATCAAAAAATAAGTTACCTTACAACTTTAATAAATTTAGTAACTTTTTATCAATAATGACCAATGTAATACTTAAATTTACTAAAAAAGCTATTAAAATTGTTATGATATACTATCAATAAAATTAACTTTGCATTCTTAGTAATTCTAATGGCCTTTCATCAATAATTAAGGTTGCCGATTTTCTTATTTAATTATGATTACTAAAAAATAATTCGATGTTATCAAAAAAATTATAAGGCTATTAATAAATTTAATAACCTTATATTTTTATTAACTTTAGTAAGCTTTCTTCAGTGGTGAAGGTAACCATTTTTTATGTTAAAAAAACTTATAATTATAAAAATAGTCTAAGACTATCAACTAATTCAATAACCTTACATTTTTAGTAATTTGGGTTATCAAATTTCTTATTTTATGTTTAATAAAAAAAAGTTAAACGATAGTATTATTAAGTTCACAAAAGATATAATGGATAATTGAAGAGATATTATAAGAAAACTTATTGAGTTTAATTTATTTACAAATGGATGGATGGTTAATTAAAATCCTTATAGATTTAGGATTTTAATTTTATTATTTTATTGTACGTGTATTATATGAAGTAGTATATTTTTTGTTCTGTTGATATTTCACGAAAATTTTAAACAGTTGTTATTGTTGTCATTCTAATCTCACAACACAATATTTGGTTTCACCATTTTAATATCCAAAATAAATCTAACAATTCAACCAGACACAATAACTTAACGTGTGTAAAAATATTGACTTGAAAATAACATTTTCTTAATTACTAATTCATATAAGTCCTTGTTTCTTTGCGATTGAGAAACTGAATTTATATACCATATATGAATATCTTTGACATGTTGAATCAAATCTGAATTTGATTTTTTATTATCACACTACCAATTTTATGCATATTAATGAATAAAATAAAGTGATTTAAGTTAACAGTGTAAAATAATAGTGAATGAATGATCTGTTAATTTTTTTTAAAGAAATCAAATCTTTGAATAATTAATATTTATTGTTTCTGTTACTATTTAAGGAATTATTATCCCAACAGTCAAGTGGGTCTCATTGCTTGATATCGATCACTGTCGAAACTTGAAACTAATTTTCTTCTAGATCCAAAGTTTTACGTTAACGGATTTTTAACTCCTATTTTTTTCATCGGTTATTCTTAACTACCAGCTTCTTTCCTCCCTGCTCATAGAAAAATTGATTTTCAATAGAAAAAGTATTATTAGGATGTATATATGTAATTTAATACCAAAATATTATGAGATTAGAGGGAATCATAACACTCATGAATCAAAATAGTTTTTGCCTTTTTGGATTTTTTATTTATGAGGTTGTAAAATGGGTCATCCACATTCTAAGATGAAAAGTCATATTTATTTATTTTTTAATTAATTATTCAAGATTCTTTTTTGGTTTTTTATATGAAAATGTTTGTTGTTAATTATTTATCATCTTTATTACTTTATTATGCAAATAAAATATGCTTTTGGAATCTGGTAGAAAAATGAAAAAACGACTTCATTTGGCTAGAATTAAAACCATGAAACTTTAAATACTTCAAATTATTGGAAAAAACATTAAATACTTAACTTCGAAATAGTCTTAATTATCTAAGAAAAAATGAAGAAAAAATACATAAAAAAGCTAAGAAAGAAAAACGCAATGATAATACAACTAACAATAATTTTACTACTGCTAATTAATGATGATGATGATGATGATGATAATAATAATAATAATAATAATAATAATAATAATAAGATGTATACAACTAAAGAATCAAATTTCTCTTGCCAAATTAATACTGGAATTTAGAATTACAGTAAAGTAAGTCTTAATTTGGTAAGTCTTGATTCGTGAAATACTTTGGGATGAAAATCTTTCATTCTTTTTGGGTTAGAAAAAACGTAATATATTTCAATTGTTAATTTTTTCCAAGCTTTGTTTTCTTTAATTTTTGTAAAAAATATTAAGGTAATAATAATTTTACTACATACTAATAATTATTATAATAATAAGAAGTTTAAAAATGATATGTTTAACGTTTGAACAAAAAAATAATTATATGTTTAACGTAAAAATAATTGTTATTATTTTATACTTTTTTAATATGGTAATTTTAAAATAAAAAGGATATTAGATTCCATATTAACCCTTAAAAATATAACTAAAATTTTAAAATTAAAAAGGGTATTTTAGATAATTCAGATCAAGGTTTTTGAAGTTTAGACTTATATAATATAAAGATATATAGAATATTATATATGCATGTTGAGAGAGACAAGACAAAGGGTGTTTGACTTTAAAAGCTTATGTGTTTGCCAAGATTATTATTTAGTGAATTTGGCAATGATTTCTCTTTCCATTACAATTTTCTCTTTATAACTTATAATATGTATAAGTTATAACTCTATCAAAAGTAGTTTTAGTTTATCTAAAAAAAATAGTTTTAGTTTAGCTTTATATCTTTAAATTTTCACCAAATTTAAGATCAACTTGGACAATTTTAAAATTAATAGTTGGAGCCTATATATATATAGCAGCATGTGAATGTTCTTATGTTTTTTGCACTTTATTGTATATCTATGTTCTCCATTTTAGGCAAATTATCTATCTATATATCCAAGTCCCAAGATATATCATTAATTAGCAAGACAAAATGCATACAAAATTGTATATTTCCTCAAAGAATAAGAAAAGAAATTCCATCTAATTCTTCCATGTTAAAAAGGTTGAATGCATATTTGGATAATTATTTGATACATTCACACGGTGTAAATTTTGAACTCCACAAACGAGGTGAGGAGTTGACACATACCAATTTTTAGAATTAGTTTTGTTTTTAAAATTCAAACTATTTCTTAAAGCATACATGTCAACTCTTAACCCCTACATGTGCAGACTGTTAAACTCCACGGTGTATTTATTTATATATAAATCCTATATAAATTTTTTTATCGCTCGGAGACAAAGAACAGAGTTTGCATTTTATCATGGAAGGGAGTAAATTATTTGCAACGTGGCATAATCTAAGGATGGACTGAATTAATCCAAAGGTGAGAAGGTTTTTGTTGGGGGAGTAAATTAATGAAAAGCAAAGTTAAAATTAAAGCTTTATGAAATAAATTCAAATTATAAATAAAAAATGTTTCAAATAATTATGGGAAAGTATTATTAATTAGTAGATTTAAAAAACCATTTCCATAATAATAAAAATATTTTATGAATAAAAGGAAGGCTAATAAAATTAATAATTATATTATATCACAACGTTTCCTATCCTAAAAAAACGAAATTTCTTATCAATGATTTTTGCGTACTATAAACAAGGTTAACAAGTCCATCCATGAATCATTCCATACAATTATTTTCCATTTAAAAGAAAAAAAAATTCTTAGTGTATTTCATCTTTTACTCAAACACTTTTTTTTTTTGAAAAAAAAAAACTTCATTCCTGCTATAGTGTAAGAATTAAATTAATCCGTTAATATAAAAATTGAGATTTATAGGACATGCATGAGAACTTTATTTATATGCAATTGAATGATTGAAAGATATATAAACGTACCATAAATATTGTTGGAGTTAAATCAAGCCCAATAATATTTTGGATATTTTGTTATTTAGTTGGGTTTAATATTTTAATTAAAAGTTTTTTTTAATTATTGGGTCCATTAGGGTTTTAATATTTTATAATATAAATAGGGAGTTATGTCTAGGGTTTTAGGTGAGGTTCAAAAGAACTTCCAAGTTAGGTGAGCCTTGGGAATTTGCCCAAAGGATGCCTCTAGTGAAACCCAGTTAGGGTTAGTCAAGAAAATTGTGTTTGTGTGTTGGAGCCTCCATTAAAATTGTTCTTGTTCTCATTGAGTTAAGTTTTTTCAATTAATAAAAGTTTCGTGCGTTTAGTATTTTTCTCCTCTCAATCAAATCAAAGTTTTTGTTCCTACAATTGGTATCAAGAGCCAAGTTTACGTCCTGAGTGGTGTGGTGTTTTGTTTTGGGAGGAGAATAGAAAAGAAGATTATGCAGTTTGTGCAGGGAATCTCTATCAACTTTGATGGAGAAAATTTTTTTCATGAATGGGCTACTATGATGCAGAATTATCTGAAATCAGTAGATTGTTGGGATGTTGTTGAAAAGGGGTTTATTATATCAATTGATACAGATGCTTTGACAAATGCACAGAAGGAAGAATTGTTATGTCTTCATTATAAAGATCGTTTGACTCTTACCTATATTCGAATGAATGTGAGTGTTGGATTGTCGGTTTTGGATGAAATTCATAAAGTGGAGTCTTCAAAAGAGGTATGGAACATTTTCTTTCTCCTTTAATTTCAAAGAACAAGAAAAAAAAAAACCTCTTCATCTCCACTTCCTTTTATTATAGGTTAAATTAGATTTTCTCTAAAATATTGCTTTTTTTTTGTCAAAAATTTATATAAAGTTATTGAAATAACAACTAAGGTTATAAAAATAAAGCTTAAAATAATGTTGCTAATTAAAAGACTTGTCAAGGATAAAAAAAAAAATGACATAGAAGGTCATTTCAAAAGCTTGTAAAGTTACTTAAAAAGCTTTCAAAGTTATGAAAAAAAAAAGTTACTTACAAAGCCACTATAAGATTATTACTAAAAAAGTTTGTAAGGTTAATAAATTTATATGATCACTAAAATATAAAGTTATTAAACAACTGTATAAAACACTTAGGCCCTGTTTGGTACACCGGTGAGATTGGTTCGTTGAGAGTAAAATTAGTTACTGTACGTCTTAGATTTGTTACTGTACAGATGAGAATATTCTCGGTGGTTGTAAAATTTGTGTTTAATGGAGGCCAACTGATCTCACCGTAAAAAAGTGTTTGGTAGGCCGTTTGGGCCGTTTGGGTCACTAACCGACCCAATCGACCCCAAACGGTGCACCAAACAGGCTCTTAGCCCTTTCACTCAACTTGTAGGCAATGTTTTTAAAATAGGTCCGGACGGTGCGAGGGGTCCAGGTCTCAGTCTGACCGGGTCAGCTAGCTCAACTGGCTAGGCCAAATATATGTTAGTTAAAAATTAGTTATCTGTTAGATAAATATTAAATATAGTAAAAATGTAACACAAAGATCGGTTTGGTGTAGTGACAAATGTTTATATTTTTACAAAATAGAGGTGATGGGTTCAAAACTCACCAGTAACAAACATTTATATTTTTTCCCAACATCAAACCGGTTCAATCAATCCAAAACCGGGTCAACCGCCGATCAATCCGGATGTTGGCCAAGTTTTGACCGGACCAACCTTCATCCGAGTTACCTCCTTCTCTGGACTGGATAGGCCATGTGGTCCCGATTGAACCGGTTCAATCGTCTGGTCCGATTTTGAAAACACTGTTTGTAGGTGTATGCTTTCTAAAATTTTATGGTCTCAGGTTAATCAAGTCCCACGGTATATGGGTTTTGTGCCACTTTATGTTAATTTTATTTCTTTGTTTATTAGTTAACTTTAATTAGAGTAGTTTATGTTGGTTTGTTTTGTGGTTTTTAATTGGATGTTAGTATTAAACAATTTATGATTCCTTCCTCTTAAAAGAAAATTTTGAAACGTTACTAGAAAACTTCTTACATGACTATAAATAAACTTATAAGGTGACTTTAAGCTTCCAAGGATTATTATTTAGTGAATTTGGCAATCTCTTATTGGTCCTCTAATTTTTTATTATGTTTGAATTTGTATATTTCTCTTTTCGTTTCAATTTTTTCCTAATGATCTATGACTTATAACTCTATCCAAAGTAGTTTTAGTTTAGCTTTATATCTTTAAATATTCCCCAATTCTAACATCAACTTGGACAGTTTTAGAATTAATAGTTGAAGCCTATAAAGCAGTGCCATGTGAATATTCATACTTTTTTGCACTTTATTACTCCCTCCGATTTATTTTTAAGTGTCACACTAAGAATATCACACATATTAAGACAATCATTAACTCATCTTAAATTTAGTAAGAAAATATTTGAAATGACCTAAACACCCCAATTTTTATTAATTACTACATTTATCTTCTCTTTCCCTAACTCCCCATTAATTAGGAGTAAATATGGAAAAAAGTATAAATTATATTGGTTTTATAAGTATTACACTTATTATGAAATAATCCAAAACTTGATTTGTGACACTTAAAATGGATCGGAGGGTTTATCTCCAAGATATATCATTAATTAGCAAAGACAAAACATACTCCCTCTGTCGCATAATATAAGTTCCCTTCTAGAAACTCATTTTGTCCCAAAATATAAACCCCTTTTTAAAACCCAATGCTAGGGCTGTTCGTCGTCGGTGGCTACCGACCAAGCCGACTGCCACCGGCGGAACCGACGTTCGTCGGCACGTTTTTTGCGACGGCGGTCGGTTGGTCGGTTTTAACCGACGATGAAGGGGAAATTGTGGGTCGGTTTTCGGTCTTGATTTTCCTGGATGAAACCCGACCGAAAACCCGACCGACATAATAATAAATAAATATATTATATTTAATTATTTATATATATATATTATATGTATATTATATTTAATTAGTTATATATATATATATATATTAGAAATCTGATATAACCTCCGATTTCTATATTTTATTTTTTTGGTTTCTTTTTATTCGGTTTGTTCATCAATCATCCGATACAGAGAAGGAAAAAAGAGAGTTTTGCTTAGTTTTAGTCTTTTAGAGACTTAAAAAGAAAAAGAAAAAGAAAAGAAAAAAACTGTATGAATCGCTTATAGGAAAGGGAAAGACTGAAAGAGAGAAATTTTCTTAGTTTTAGAGCTTTAAAGAAAAAAAATGGAAAAAACCTGTGAGGAATCTGAAATAGCTAGTCAATTCATTGTTTTGAAGGAGTCTCCGGGAACCTTGGCTCGAAGAAGACCAAGCCAACCAAATCTCAACAAGAGAAAGACGGATGGGTTATGGGAAAAATTAAATTGGGTTAGCAGGAGAGAAAGAGAGGCATGGCGGCAGAGAGGCAGCAACAAAGTTACAAAACCCTGGCGAAACGGAAATTGGTTCAAGGAAAGGGAGATTTTAATTTATAGTTGTGGACATATAATTTGAAACCGAATCCGACCGAAAACTGACTAAAACCGAACTCATTGGTTTCATCACAATTTCGGTCGGTTTTCGGTACATATACACCATGATTAAAAACCGAAAAAAAACCGACTAAGAAAACCGAACCCGACCGACCCGACCGACAAACACCCCTACCCAATGCATCTTTTACTCAACTTTCCCAAGTTACCCTTGCCTAGTGGTAAAGTTTAGTTGAAATTAAATTCATCTGTTGACTATATATTGATCAGTTCACCGAGCGTGCCATCGATCCTCAAAATATTTTTAATACGCCTTCAATTCTATTTTGTTCCCAATAAAAATTCAAATCAGAGGCTTTTATAAATTTTGAGGGTTGATGAGAATGAAGTCTTCATCCAAGAAGGAAAAATGGAGAAAGGGAGAGGGAAAGGGAAAGCTCCAATAACGTTAGAGTCCATCGTGCTTGAACCAAATTTGTTGTTGTATGGTGAGAACAAGAAGATTTATCCACATTCTTCAATATTGCGAGGTTCAAGTTCAAGTTCAACTTTTGATGGAGAGATGAAGACAATTTCTCCAGCTGTTGAAAACTCTTTGCTTCCAGATTCTTCTCCAAAATTGCAAGATGCAGGTGACGCTGCTGATGGATGGATGCAAAAAGTTTCTAGAACTTTTGACTTGAATCAACCAGCTGATTATGCCTTTGATTTGAATAAATTTCCTGAGGAAATAATGTCATATTCGGTAGACAAAGAAGGAAGGTGAACAGTGGTTGGGGTGTTGATAAAAGCGTTTTTGGTGGGAACATTTTGGTGCCAATTTTAAAAGTTAAATTTCCATGAAACTTTTTTTTCAAAGCTATTGCCAATTCAAGAGAGGGAAACGTGAAATTGGAATTCATGAGGAGAGATGAAAAAAAAATTCAAAGCTATTACCAATTCAGTAGAGGGAAACGTAAAATTGAAATTCATAAGGAGAGATGAAAAAAAAATTCGAAGCTACCAATTCAGGACATGGAAACGTAAAATGGAATTGATGAGGAATTGATGAGGAGAGATAGTTAACAGAAAGAGAGAGATTTAGTGGGGGAGTAAGTGGGATGAGAGAGACTTAGTGGGGAAAAGAGGAGAGGGGCAAAATTGGAAGAAGAACATATAAGTTCATAGAATTTTGAGTTTTAACTGTTTTTCTTAATCTTTGAAAAGTAGTTAAAATAGATTTATATTATGGGACAGAGGGAGTACAAAACTGTATATTACCTTAAATAATAAGGAAAGAAATTCTATCTAATTCCTCCATGTTTTTTTTTCCTCCATGTTAGATTAGGTTGAATATAGATTTTTTTTAATTGCTCTATTAGGGAGACAAAGAACAGCTTGCGCTTTATTATGGAAGGGAATAAATTAATTTGCAACGTGGCATAATCGAAGGATGGACTGAATTAATCCAAAGGTGGGAAGGTTTGTTGTTGGGGGAGTAAATTCATGAAAAACCAAGTTAAAATTAAAGCTTTTCGAAATAAATAGTATAAACTAGACACAATACATTCACTTTATGCACTCACTATGTGAAGAAATAATTAGGTGGACCGGATCCATCACATTATTCGTGGTCCCGATCAATAAGATTTTGACAGATTTCTTCCTAAAATTTAGGTATAAATTTAGCACCAGGGTTTAGCCCCTAGTTTCACCAAATGAAATTTATAGGGTAAAATAAATATTACTTCCTCCGATTCAAAATAAGTGATACACTTAAAATATCACATATATTAAGATAATTTTTTTGAAGAAAAAAAAATTAAAATATCCTTAAAACCCCAACCTTTTTTTTTTGCTACTAATGAACATGATATTGAAATGGATTACACAATAGGAGGTAGTTATCTTCTTTTCCCAAAATCCTACCCCGCTTATCTCAGGATTCGAACTCGGGACCTTTCATGAGAAATCTCAATCTTTAACCACTGGGGTGTCTCCTTGGGGACTACCCCAACCTTTTATTAATTACAATTTATTTTCTCTCTCCCTAACTCCCCATTAGTATAGATGGAAAAGGAAATAATAAAGAGGAGTTTTTTTACTAAACTATAGCAGTTTAAAAACTTATTTCTCAAAATATTATAGATTTAAACTTATTTCCCTGACTATCACAATTTTTGCCACTTAAGCATACATGTCATATTTTCATTTTTTTTCTTTTCTAAATTATAAATAAACAAATAAAGAACGAGGCAAACGTTGCCTGTCTAATGTTAATTGACGGCACTGCCAAAAAAAAAAGTTAATTGATGGTAATTGTTTGAAGAAAAAAAAAATCCCTCATTTAACCTAATTCAGTTTGAAAAGAAATTTTTTCCCAAATAAGATTTGTGTTTTTTCTCGTGTGTTGACCATTGGAACCCCATTTGGCTTTGATCAATGACTAATAAAAGGAAAACAAGACAAAGCAATAAGGAGGGGACGATGAAGATAACAAATAACATTTTTAATTAATTTTTGGCTTTTGGCCATCGAATTCTCCTTTGCAAGATTGAAATCCTTTTTGGCATAGCAGCCTCCTAGGTATTTACAGACTTCTCTACGTTTCTTTTATGGAAACAATCATGGTTGCAAAGTCAGATGTAAAGGCGAAGAGAGCTATTCTGCAATTTTTCTAGCAGCAGTAAAGAGCAGAAAGGAGAGCTTAATTAAAAGTCCCCAAATCAGAACCAAAACAGTTTATGTGAAATAACATACGTTAATAGTGTGTGTTTTGGGTTAACTTTGTTTTATTATATATTTATTTATTTAGAAAAGAAAAAAAATATGATGACATGTAGGTCTAGTTGGCAAGAATTGATATAATTTGGGAAATAAGTTTAAACCTATCATAAATTGGGAAATAAGTTTTTAAACTATTATAGTTTGGTAAAAAGCTCAATATTTGTCCATCTTTTTTTCCTGCTAAATATAGTGTAAGAATTAAATTAATCAGACATGCATGAGTTGATGAGACCTTTATTTACATGCAATTGAATGGTTTTTTTATACTATATTAAAAAGTACGTTCACCTGTAAAACTTTTGAATCGCCTATTATACTCTTATTTGTCAAATATATTTCTAAACTGCCATTATACCATTAATATTTTAATTTTCTTATATTATTATATATTAATTATTATATAATTAATTTGGATTTAATTAAATTTACCAGAGACTTTGGATTTGATTAAAAAAAATTTTAGATTTGATTAAATTTACTAGACTCTTTTATTAAACATATTCTAGACTTCTAAAACTTTAAAGGGGAAAATACGGAAAATACTCAAATAACTCTCTCTCGCTTCGCTTCTCTCTGTTGAAGACAAGTTAAGCAACGGCATTGGGCGGGCACTCTGCTGAAATCGATGCAGAGGGACAGACTCTTTGGAATCTGTTAGGCTTTGATCTCTGTTAATCTATCCACATGAATCTCTCAAGACTTTCCTCCAAAGGTTTAATCTCATCTCAAATGGTTAAGTTTCCCAAATTACGTATTCGGATTTTTAATTCATTTTGAGTTTTTCCTAATTGAGAATCGTTTAATTTATATGTCTAAACAATTCTCTATTTTCAATCATCAACATTTTCAGGACAAAGAATTGGGTGCAATCATCTGCAAGGATGTGTAAGATTTTGATTTTATGATATGTCGCTTTGATCGCATGAACAACTTCTTTTTCTTCAATCATCAATGGGGTTTAATTAATATTAGTATATATATTTTTTTCTATACAACTTCTTTTTCTTCAATCATTGGGGTTTAATTAATATTAGTATATATATTTTTTTCTATATTTTTGTAGTGTAAATATGAGGGTGGACTCTGCAGACAAAGTTTGGCTTGATTGGAAGCGTAATGCTTTTTACCGTCAATACAACACAAAACATGGCCATCGATTTGTAAGTCTTTAATTTCCCTGGTTTTAATTGATGAATAATAACACAAATTAATTTTCTTTTAATTTGTCTTAATTAATTACTCAACATTGCTTTATTAATTTCATTTTCAGCTTCGTGCTAAATCGATTTCTCTAACTAACCGGGAAGGATGGTATCGATTGTATCTATAAGTAATCTATAACTATATATGTATATATGTATTTTTCAATTAATTATTACACTTAATTAAAAGCTATAATGTATGCAGGAACCAAATGCTGCTTTGGGATGGATTTCAGGTGGTTTTTGCTGACACATTAGAGCCATTCCCTCTGCTAATTCCGACTCCTGGTGGTTCGTCAAAGTAAAGATTTACAACAAAACAATTAGAAACCAATATTCCCCAAACTTTATATTGTTGCTTAATTGTTTGTTTTGTGATTTTTGGCGGAATCATGCATACAAAATTTTTACACCGATCAGTGGTCATGGTCTTTAGTTCTCTCAATTTCATCTCTCAATTTCACTAATTGAGACACCATCTTGAATTTTGATTGTATATCAAGAAGGTCAAACATTTACGAATACAAATGTAATGTAATACATTTTACATGATTTTGTTATATACTAAGCTTTCACTTCTAATTAATATTTACAAGTAGATCAGCCCTCGCTGGTGCATTCAGAAATCTATTTTTTTGAACAATTTTCTATTCAAATTAAATTATTAATTTGATGCGTAGGAAAGTTCGAAAGTACTATAATTTTAAATGTGTTGCATCTTTAAAAGGTTATACTATTAACATTAGTACTATGATTTTAAATGTGTTGCATCTTTAAAAGGTTATACTATTAACATTGAGCATACGCCCTACAGTTAGTAATAAAAAGTAAATATTAGTTTGTACATGGACAGGTGCAATAACTTCAATTTTGTTTCCTCCTCTAAAGTGTGCAGCACTTAAACAAAAAAATAAGTTTACTTTTTTCTTTATATGGACATGAAAGACTTGAAAAGAGGTTACAATTCTAAAACATTTATTATAAAATTTATGTTATAACATTGAATTTATGTGAACATTTATGTTATAACATTGAATTTATGTGAAAGGAAATGATAATTACAAAAAAGAGCTCGCAAGAATTGGCTAGAAACTAACCTAGGGTCTCCTTAGTAATTTGGCAAGTGAGAAAAGACAAAAAAAGACAAAAAGAGTTCAAATAGAGCATTCTCATCAATTCTCAAAAGGGGCTTTTGGTAAATTCCCTGGCTCTTTCAAATAATATTCAGTATATATTATTATTTGAATGTTTGTTTTAATTAAATATTGGTGATTTCTTATTTCTTATTATTTTCAAGTATTTCAAAATATATTTTATTCAAACCCGTTGTGTCACGTGCAACGCATGTGAAGATAGAAACTAGTAGAGATAAAACGTACCATACATAAACACATACCTATTTTTCAGCAATATATATATATAATAAAAAATACATACCTCCCCGGTGAATAATGGCGCAAAGGATGTGGAGTGTTTTTTCTTTCCAAAACAGAAGCTAACGAGCTTTGGTAGAGATTGAAGTGTTATTGATTGTAATTCACCAAACACAATTGGTTCGGCTCCTTCCTGATTGCCCATTTCTTTGTCTGCGTCAAGGATTTCAACAATAGCATTGCAATCAATTACTTTAATTTCTTGAAGTTGCTGGAGAAAATGGGTTGCCAAGGACAATGAGGAGATTCTCCAATGAACCACAGTCTGTCACTTCTGTTGTTCTTAGCCTTCTTAAACACCCCGGGTCAATTTGACCATGGAGTATCTTCTTCAACTTACTCAAATTATGCAAAAATATGGACTCAACCAAGGGAAAGGCTTCCCTTGAAATCCCAGAGTTAATGATATATAAGATTTCCGAATTATTTTGGACATGAAGAGTCTTCAAATTCGGAAAACCTGTATTATCTAACTCAAAGAGTAAACTTCTGAATCCTTTCAGCTCATCCACATACAGTTCTTCAACCTCCCTTAGCAATGTTCTAATCCCATTGTTCAATTCAATTCTTGCATTTACCTTGAGCTTCAATGTTCTTGAGTATTTATGTTGATTCAACCAATCCCAAGGCATATCTCCAAGGAAAATTCTGAATCTTCTCAAGGTCTCAGGGAAAACGTCTGCTTGAAGAATTCGTGTATCACGAACATGAACATGTAAAGTGGTCAGATACTTCAAATTCTTCAGCTCTGTAAGGCTAGCATTACCTTCAACATCCCACTGATAAAAGCTGTTGCCCATATACAATTCTTCTAAACTCGATGACAACTTTGATAGAGTGTTTGGTGGAATCACTTCAAGCTTGGAACAGTTGCTTATATCGAACAACAGTAGATCAGTCAATTTCCCAATTTCATGGGGCAACTTCTCTATTTTCGAACCATGAAAGCTAAGAATTTCCAGCTTCTTCATGTTTTCAATTTTTTCTATTTTATCCAACTCACAATGATCCAAACACAAAGTTCCAAGGTTTGTCAAAGATGAAAAAGATGGAATGGATGGAAAGTGCATACCACGCAGATGCAACACCTGGAGATCAATCGTCTGTTCAAAAAACTTGCCAGGATCTTCAAACTGGGGGCTGTCTTTACTGAACCACAACAACCGCTTAAGCTTTGGGCATTCTAACACACTTGGTAGGCGAACATCCCTGGATGGTAGCGAAATAGTGGTGCAGTTATCAAGTTCCCCCTTGCGCTTTAAGATTCGCATATGTTTGTTATTCTCTATAACAATCATCTGCTTCTCTTTAGACACAATGGAAAGAATGACATCACGGATAAAGTCATGCACTTTGACTGTGGCATCATTGTTGGTGCTGAGTAGCAGACTAGAAGATTTGAGCGTGTGAACCAATGTAGTCACTCTATCTCTTGCATCCTCCAGGGTTTGCACTCCTTCGAACAGTTGCATACCGAAGCCGTGTCTTACCAAGTAAGACAAATCAATTGAAGAAGCTTTAGCTTCCAAGGCACAGAGTTCTAGTAAGGATTGTGCTTCACTTTTCAACAATCTATAACTTAACTCTATGATGGAGTACACGGAGTCCATTTTGTCTATGCTTTCTGGGTTTCGCCTCTCAAGTGCTGTCAGGGCATTCTCCCAAATGCCGGGACTCGTATTCTTCAATGCGTTTGCAATTGTTGAAACAGCAACCGGTGAGCCCCCGCATTTTTCTACCAGTTGATTAGCAATGGAATTGTAATCAGGATCATTTACTACTGCAGAGCCGACTATGCTGGCAAACAACTCCAGTGCTTCTTTTCTAGATAACAATTCGCACTTGATCGACTCAACATTCATTTGGCGGAATGCATCAGATGTTTTGGAGGTCAGCAATATTTTGCTTCTACAAATAAAAGCATTCATAGATTGTGCTTCCTTTTCACCAAGGGCAGTATCCTTGTCATCATTGAAAGAAATCCCAATATCATCTAAGTTAATTTTATCCCAAATATCATCTAAAATTACAAGGATCTTCTTGTTACCACTCAATCGCCGACTAAGCAGTTTTGCTCTTCCAGGTTCCTTGTCGAGACTTTCAAATCTCAAACCTAATTGTTGTGCAATTTGTTCTTGAATATCCCTTATGTTTGGATTGTGTGAAACCGTTGCTATCACAACCTCATCAAACAAATGCTGGTCCAATGCTTTTTTACCAGCTATGTTAACAAGCATGGTCTTTCCCACTCCAGGCAAACCGTGCAACCCGACCATTTTGACATCTGGATTCGTCAAGGCATTCATGATTTCCCCCACCAGATTGCTTCTTGACTGAAGATCGTAATAATCTGCGGGCACACTTGCAATCGACTCCGGAGCACGAGGGTAGGAAACTGATCTGTCAAACAGTTGATCCGCTTGTTTCAGGAGTTCAGCAACTTCCGGTGCATGTTCTTCTACTTTCTTGCCGAGCTGTTGGCAACAGTAAAGGTTGAAACGGTTATCCTTTGCGATCTTTTCAAGGTCATTGATTTCCTCGGCGTGCTTCATCATCTTATTCACCCTTTGCAGCCACCTTTCAACAGCCTCATCAGTCTCCCCTAGATTGCGTTTGGCAGCCTCAATAGCACGTTCTACTCTTTTTCTTTCATCCTCTAGATCCTCAACTTTCTTCTTAAAATCTTCAGCATTCTTCCTTGCGTCGCGAATGCAATCGTATTCGCGTTCAAAACGAGCGCTTATTAATCCCACAGCTGCATCTAACAATTTCCCCACACCAGGAATATTCATTTTGTTTTTTTTTTTTTCCCTTCCCACTCTTTGGATTGTAGGAGATAAAGGTAAAGCAAACCCAAAGAAATGAGAACAACAAAACAAGGAGGTGAATGACCGAACAAATGGGATGAATTGAAAAGGAAACAGTGATCAATAGAAAACCCAAAATGGGTTGAACTGGAAGGGAAATAATAATCAATGGCAAAACCAGAAGAAAGAAAAAACAAAAAGCAAGTGATCTACATGGTGAATGACCAAACAAATGGGATAAACTGGGAAAAGAAAATAAAAATATGGGTGAAAACCAGACGGAACAAAGTTGGGTGGAACTGCAAGGGAAATGATAATCAATGGAATACCATTTTTTTTTTTGTTTTTGTTTTTGTTGGTATGAAATGTGGGGAGATAAAGGTAAATCAAACACAAAGAAATGGCAACGAAACAAGAAGGTGAATGAAATAAGAAAATGCGTGGAACTGGAAAGGAAATTAATAGAGCAAAGTGATCACTGATCAGAATGGTGGAGCAAAAGAAAGTAATTGGTTTGGCTATGGATACTGAGAACAAAGTCGTGTTGCAAATTAAATAAGTAGTGTATGGCCAAAAAAAAAATTAAATAAGTAGTGTGAAAAAATGATGAGAGTTTTGATCAAATGCAGAAGGAAGAAGTCTGGTTTGGGATTTGGAATGGTCCGAGGTTAGATACCTTTAAATAACAGGCTGAATAGTCCATGCACTCATAATTATGCTTTCCACTTTTTATTTTTTTCTTTTTTTCACTCATAATTATGCTTTCAACTTTATTTTCCCAGTGAATTATGCTTTCCACTTCAATTCATGATGAATCAAAATCCTCTCCTTTCAATTTTTTGTGTCCCAACCAATAAATTACGCCCACGTGTTCCTAGTATTATGTATTGTTTATTTTCGAGTTTTAATAAATAGTAAAATTCTCAATTAAAACCAGGTTTAGCCCCAAATTAACAACAAATAATTATATATGAGGGTTATTCCTAAATTTTAATACATTCCCTATATGATTTTAGAATGAAAATATAAAATTTAATTTAAGTAGACAAACAAAGAATAACATTAAAAAACCGAAAAAAGACATGTGTCACGATAGAATACAAAAATAGAGGCAGGTGATTTTTATGAGTCAGTGTAAATTCATTGACCATACACCCATTATAATTATGCTTTCCAGTTTCCGTCAAATCTGCTTTCCAGTGGCCCCTGGGAAAAGTTCCCCCAAAAAAAAAACAATTGGCATATTCAACGAAAATCATGGGGCCGAAAGGCGAAAGCATAATTAGCAAGAACGGAAAAGAGATGTCATGTCAATTATAAACACCATGGCCCGCTGCTTGGAAAATTTACCCAAAGGGCCGTTCCTCTTTGTAGATCCTTTTTTGTTTCGTGAAAAATGGGAAATTGTAGATACGTAATCTGCAGTTTTCTTCAAGTTTTACGGCATTGTTCTCTGCTAGTATGTATGCCTTTTGTTGTTTTTTTACAGAAAATATTGTAATTTTCATTTATATAAATAAAATTATAAAATCATAACTAAAAATTATGAAAAAAGTATTCATCCTTTGTGTTTAGATCTTGATCTCGTTTCACGACCCGTGCCATTTTGATGATTTGGAGTCTCAAACCTTCTTCATAAGTCTCTAGCACGCATAGTACTAAAAATCAGACGTTAAGTTATATAACGGCTGTTTCGTAACGGTTTTGAGACTTACCGATACGATATTTCCCGCATCGGAACCGTGATTCGACAATTGCGTCTGTATCGGCCGCGACCGATACGTAACGGCCGCTACGATGTTAAAAAATCAGCGATGTGGCCCGCGTCACCGATTCAGTCCGTTTCTGTTAATATTTTGTTTATTCAAACTCTTAAAAATGGCTAACTAAGACAAACCAAATATAAAGGAAGCCAGGATTGTTTTTACTCAAAAGGATCAGATAATTTGGGAGGAAGAGAGTAATTGATAAGATTGAGTGCCGTTTCCACGAAAAAAAAATGGGTGCCTTTATCAAAGAAAGTGACCTCGAAGTTGCAAAAGCTTTCCAAAAGATTATTCCAATTCTCCAATCAACTTCACTTAACGTGCATAGTGTGAATTCATTGAGCTATCCACCTTTACTGTTTATTATTATTATTATTATATTATTATTATTATTATTATATATATGGTTCCCCACCCGATTAAAATTAAAAAAAATAAATGGATGCTAATCTTTTGTTCCATTTATGTGTTCCTCTATGCTCATTCAATAAATTGTCACATTATCTCAAAAATAAATAAATAAATTGTGTCTTTTACAAAAACTAATAACACGAAGAACAATAGAGAGAAAATGAGAGAAAATTTCTTATTACTCCAAAGAGGAGAATGGAATGCAGAAATGAGGTGTGTTTACAACTGAATTGATATAGCCTATTTATAACTGAAAGTTACAACGAATAAAATCATCTAAAGAGATAAAATCTAAATCAAATTTACATTACATAATCAAATAATATCTAAATATAATCTACTTAAATCTTCAAATAATCTCCAGATAATTTTCAGTTGAAATCTTCTAATGATATCTTCTGTTGATAATATTCTCTGAAATATTCTCTCTGTATCGCTTCAAATATATTCAGATATTCTATAGGATAATCCAGTAGATAATATAGACCTTGATATGGTGTGGTAAGTCTACTATTTCATAACACTCCTCCTTAGACTGAACACCACTCTAACGGCCTAATTGGATATATATGTGTTGCCTCGTTAAAAACCTTAAGTCGAAAAAACTCAGTGGGACAAAATCCGAACATAAGGGAAAAAGAGTACAACATTGTCCCTCTAATTTATTTTCAGGACAATATTAATTTAATGTGCTATTACTGCCTCATTAAAAACCTTAAGTCGGAAAACTTAGTGGGACAAAACCGAACATAAGGAAAAAAAGAGTGCAACACACTTTAAACTCATAATAGTTCAACCTGAATTAAAACAAACAACCACTTCTGGGGTATCTAAACACTTTCATTTCTAGGAAATTCAACCTTGTATTTTACTAACTCACCACATACACCAAAGTCATAAAGTAATTTCTCAAATGTTGGTGTTGGCAACAATTTGGTAAATAATTTTGCAAGAGTGTTGGCAGAGCGAATCTATTTAACATTAACTTGTCGACTTTTTTGGAGTTCATGAGCATAAAATTTAGATGAGATGTTCTTGGTCTAATCACCATTAATTAATTCTCGTTTGACATGTGTAATAGAAGCAACAACATTATAATGGAAGAATTTATAACCGGTTTCAATCCACAATCCTTTAGATATGTGTTATAACAAATCTTAACCAAACACACTCTCTTCCGACCTCGTAGAGGAAGATAATCTCAGAGTGGTTGGAAGATATAGCTACTAGTAGGGGAGAGCAGCGGTCGGTTCGGTTGGTTTTCGGTTTTTTTAGTCGGTTTTTAGTCGGTTTTAATTTTGAGAGATTTGAAACCGAAAACCGACCGACACATATAAGAAACCGACTAATCGGTTTTTATCGGTGACGGTCGGTTTCGGTCGGTTTTGGCGGTTTTGATTTATATTTCTTTTTTAAATTTTACAAACTAAAAAAAATTATATGAATTTCGTTTTTAATTAAATTTGTTATATCTAAATGTTAAATATAAATATATAAATTATTTTAAAACATTAAGATTAAAAACTTATATATAAATTATAAATTAAAACTAAAATTATTAATTTATATATATATATTTGTTAGGCGGTCGGTTTAGCGGTCGGTTTTTAAACAGAAAAACTAAAACCGCCAACCGACCGCCTAATAAATAGTCTCGGCGGTTCAAACCGTTTAAACCGACCGAACCGCTTTAGCGGTTTTTCGACACTATTAACAGTCGGTTTCGGTCGGTTTAAACGGTTTGAACTGCTTAATGCTCTCCCCTAGCTACTAGCTTTTAGCTTAGTAATTTGATTTTTTAACATAATGAATAAATAATAAATAATAAATAATAATAATTAATTAGTAATTTCTTGAACAACTTTTTCTATTAGAAAAGAACATAAATTTAGATATTATATATACAATATTTATTTGAACACATATCTCCACTTCATAATTAATTTTGTATTTAATATTCAAAGTTAATATAAAAGGAAACACGTCAACTCTTTAATCCCGAATATGCAATTTGCTAATCTTCATTGGTAGTGGATTGTAAAATAAATCGAATAATAAAGGGGCCGTTTGGCATCGTTTTCGTTTTTCTGTTTTTTGTTTTTGTTTCGTTTTCGTTTTGTTTTTGTTGCGTTGTCAATTTTTTGAAAACAAAAACATGTTTTAATATACAATTTTGTTGTATGTTTTTAAATAAAAAAGTTTTTTTTTTTAAAAAAAAAAGTAAAAATGTATATGAGTTACTGTTCATGACATTGTTTCTGTGTTTTGAAAGTGTTTTGGAAAAACATGAAAACACAAAATTTTTGCTTCCACTTTTTTCCAAAACACTGATTCTGTTTCCAAAATTTTGAAAACAGAAACAACCTACCAAACATGTTTTCACTGTTTTGTTTCCAAAAACAGAAAATTGGCAACAGAAAAACAGAAACAAAAACAATGCCAAACAGGCCAAGATATTAGATAAATTTAAGAATTAAACATTAAAGCATTCAAGACATTGAAATTAGTCCAAGTACTTGCTATATGGTGGTATTAAAGTCACCAGCCCAACACCCAGTCTTTCTTTTGGTTGGACTTTGCTTAATCTGGGAGTCCTTGATGTTGTAACCCGGATATCCCAAACTATAATTTAGCGAATTAATCATGCAAGCGGAAACAATTAAAATAATAAATCATCCATACAAGACACAAGAATTTACGTGGTTCGGCACTGAACTTGCCTACGTCCACGGAGGAAAAAAGAAATTCACTAGTTATAGAAAATCACATCAACATATAAGCATCAATAACTCTCACTCAATCTCTCAACCCAATCTAACAATAAATTCTAAACCAAACCCAAACAATCTTGAACACTCTCGCTCAGTCTCTACAAACTAATCATCACATCTACCAAAGTAATCACCACAGCAAACAATCAAACACACACACATATAACGACCATCCTTTGGTCCTATGGGGTGCCTCCACCCAAATCTAACCCTTAAACTATATCTTTTCTCCAAGCATACAAAATCTATAGAGAAACTCTCTATTTATAGTAGCACAAATTTGGCCTCCAAGAATCCCTTTCTTACTAGGATTCTTGATTACCAAGTGTTTTTGTCCACCAATCAATATCCTAAAAAATCTCAATCCAAATCTATTTGAAATTTGAGGTAAAATCCCAACACTTAAAGCACCATAACAAAAGCTCTTCAGATTAGGACATTGACTTACAATCACTTCTTTCAATGATGGGAACTTAAGGTGTAATTCCCTGAACAGAAGCAGCTTTTAAGGCTTTGTAAACGATCAAGCTCCAAACATTCTAGCTTTAGGAAAGTAATCTCAGTTGTTGCTTCATCATCATCATTTCACATTGTCTTATTTTCATTGTGACCCGATTCACCAAACTTTGGGCTTTTGAGGATGTAATCAACTCTTCTATTCCGTTGCATTTACAAACATCCAAAAGTGTTAGATATTGAAAAGATGCAGATGAGGCTCCCAAACTAATCAAAGTATACTCACACTCCGAAACTTCAAGAGTTTCAAGATTTGCACAAATATGATCCATTGGTGATTCTTCATCCCATAAATGTCTGAATACGAACTATTGTTTCAATAAGCATGTTGAATAAACAATAACACATTTTGGCAAAAGACACACAGAACAAAAACACATTGAAAAGTGAAAACCAGGTGAATAAATGCGCAAGGAAGACCTGAGAAGAAAAAGAGAAGACTGCATAACGTGAATAAATCAAAATTAACTCATACTAGAATAATCAATCATATTTCAGAAGAATTATGAATTAATTTTAAGAAAAGTATAACCTTTAGTATAAAGTAAACAAAGCATATCTAGAAAAATGAATTTAATATTATATAATCATTATCTGTAATCGAGTTCGGGACTACCATCCAAACTTTGGACGGAGTAATAATAGAATTATTATCAAAACCCGATAAAAATACCTTAATTTGTTACATTTTTATATATTGTATATCCATCGCTCACCAAGCAAGACTTTTAAAAAAGATGCCTGAAATTATTTTACTGGATTGTTAAACACCGCCCCCCTTTTGTTAAATATCGTCTCATTTTTACACTTTTGCCCTTTATTCATATTTTGAATTTCTAACAACTTCTTCAAACTCTCAACCTTCAAACCCTAAACTTCATTTCTAACTTCTTCAAACTTCATTTCTAATAAATCTTCAAATTCATCTTCCTTCATTTTAATCATAAACTAATTAAATACTAATTAATCATAAACTAATTAAATACTAATTAAACATAAACTAATAAACTAAGTAATTTGAATTAACTAATTTAAAACTAATCATAAACTAATTAATATTAAAAAATGTTAAAAAAATTTAAACTAGGCCATTTATTTATTTATTTATTTTTGAATTTTTTAAAAAAAAAATTTAAAAATATTTTTTACCTCATTCGATGGCGAACCCACGTTATTGTCCATTTCTGGAGTTCTCGGCTTGTTTTACGTTAGTAATTAGCTTGGAGATTTCAGAGGATTTGAAATGTTACAAAATGGAGCAAAGGGCGAAAGTGTCAAAAATTATAAAAAGGGGACGGTATTTAGCAAAAGGGGGCGGTGTTTAGCAAACCCCATTATTTTATTAAAAAAAAACTATCATCAGTTAAGTCTTTTTTTTTTAATTTATCTTTCAGCATGAATAATATAATACAAAATTGAATTGATACGAGAGAGTCTGGAAGGAAGAGACCAAAATGGAAGAAAAAGATAATGATGGATTAGGTAGCTTTCGGCCAAAAAAGATTAGGTAGCTGCACTAAATTATTTTATTTTATAGAATCTTTGCAATTTGCTCCAAATGAAGTTTTATATGGTATTTTTGTTATAAATAATGGGGAAAAAAATTGTAATAGGATTATTTTTCTATACATATCAAGATTAAGTCTGTTTTATAATTATAATTCAAGTGTTTGCAATTGTCTACATTATTTAGATCAAGGCATTGATGATGGCCAGAACCATGTTGATCAGTAGAATCTGGTGCAAAGACAGGGCGAGGAAATGGGGTACAATTTTTGAAGATAAATTCAGGGTTCAATTGGAGAATGCAGCCAGCCCTACAAGACATTACCACTTTATTCAAGTCTTTCGAAGCATTTGGATTTGTTCAGAGGAGAAAAGATTCTCTTTTATTTTCCTTAAGTTTGCAACAATTTGACTCTGTTAAAAAAAATATATTGATAATAATGAGGAAATTCTTTTTGAGGTAATAATGGAGTTTTTTACCAAACTATAACAGTTTAGAAACTTATTTCCCAATATATAATACATTAAAACTTATTTCCCAAACTATATCAATTATTTCCTAAAAAAACTGTATCAATTATTGCCAACTAGGCTTACATGTCATATTTTCTTTCTTTTTTTTCCTGTTCTAAATAGATAAATATAAACATATAAAACAAAAGTTAACCTAGACAAACTGTTAACGTCTGTTTTATCACATAAACGTTCTAATCATGATCTTGGGGATTTCAATTGAGCTTCCCCTCTGTTCTTTGCTGCTGCTAGAAAAACGAAAACAGGGGAAAAGGGCTCTCTTTGCCTTTACACCTTGCTTTCCAACCATGATTGTACCAGAGAAGAACCATAAAGAAATCTGCAAATACCTATCTCAAGAGGGAGTCTGCTATATGCAAAGAAGGATTTCAATCTTGCAAAGCACCCCAAGATCGATGCGCCTAATAATCCATTCGATGATGGAATCGTATTTTTCATTCAAGAGAGCCTTGATTTCGCTAGATGGTAGCCAAGTAAGATAAAGAATTCTCAAAGCTTCTTCAAGACCAACAATATAAAGAGAGTTGAAAAAAAATTGACATATGGATTTCAGCCATGGATGTCGATGGGGGTGGAGTTGAAAAAATACAGAGTAATCATATAGATGCAAGAACTGTATCTCAAGAAAAAGTAAAAACATGGAGTGGCTTTATAATATATATATGTGACGGCTTGAATTGAATATAGAGAAATATATTTAAATTGGGTAGGTAAAGCAGAATTGTAAGGATTAATTGTAACTGTCTTTATAGTTATCTTCATCGTCTTCTTCTTATACTGCTATGTCTTGTTTTTCTTTTATCAATCATGGTTTTAGATCCAAAGCCTGGGTTTCAATTGTCAACACACGAGAAAGAGAAACCATACAAAATCCAATTTGGGAAGAAATTTCTTTTCAAACTAGGGTTAGGTTAAAGTGAGGGATTTTTTCCTTCAAACAATTGCCGTCTGTTAACACTTAACAGGCACCTTTATTTTTTTTTAATTTACAAAAGAAAAACAAAATATGACATGTATGCTTAGGTGGCAAGGATTGTTATAGTTTGGAAAATAAGTTTAGATAAGTAAGTTAATTTTATTTATCCAAGCAGTAAAGCTACAACTCAGTACAAGATAATTAAAAATGCTACAAAGCAGCAACAAGTCTTACAATATACAAAGTCTTACAATATACAAATTACATCATAGAAGTTGGGGAATGTATAGTTCCCATCTAGTACAAAGAAGAGCATTGATATAATCTTTTTTAACATGATCCAAACCATGTAATCTACCACGGATAATTTCAGAAATCTTTTGGAAGATAACTACCTCCAATTGAGTTTTATGTGAGAAGTATCTGGTATTTCTTTCCTTCCAAAGGCAATAGCAATAAGCATTCCAAGCAATCTTAAGAATAACAGTCAATAGAGAGTTACCCTATCTTATTTTTTACTTTTCCAATTGCATAATTCTAATTTCCTTTTTGGTTGTTAAAACTTGAAATTTTATTAAGTTTTGGATATGATGGGATAGGGAATGTTACAAGGGAATATATATATTCTTAATTGACTAGAAAATAAGAAGAAAAACAAAACATCTATTGACGAAGTAGTTTTTTATTGTTGAAGACTGATTAAAGTTAAACAATGATGGTAATCAGAAATATGGCAATTAGGAAAAGAAAAAACAAAATTCTAAAAAGAGAAGAATGAAAGGTAATCAGTACATTTATTTATGGCTAAATGAACAATTATTTTGCATCATAAAAGAAGAATTATTTTCATATCCTCCAAAAGAAACAACAACAATTATTCTCATAGTCATGATGATACTCTGTTCTGTTATGACATGAACAACAGCCATTTTCTCTAATTTTTTATGCAGAAACAGAAATCCTTGCGACCAAATAGCTCCTTCAACCGCGGACCGTCCACCAAGCACCAGAGGAATTTCGAGAAAAACGAAGAATCGTAAACCATTTTTTCTTTAATTAATTTGAATCGGTTTTCCAAGTCGTAGGTTTATGAAATGTTATGTAAAACTTGAGCTTTATATATAGAAGATGTAGAAAACTTGAAGGCCAAGTTCAATCTTCACCCTTTGCTAAACACTAGGATTATTTTTCCCCTGTTCATATACTATAAATGCCAAATGTAACAATTTACCACATTTGAAGAGATTCCCTCAAGATTATCTTCCAAAATTTGCAAAATTTGCACAATATCTTATTTTTTACTTTTCCAATTGCATATATATGGAGTCAAAAATGGGAAAAATCACAACTTCTTTCATGCATGATTCAATGTATATGCAATCTCATATATTCTCTCAAATTGGTTGGTGAATGGTGATTGCAATCTCATATATAATGGCATTTTTTTTTCCTATGAGGTCTTAACAGATTCTCCTGCCCCAACAAATCAGGCAAAATTTATAGTTGCATTGTTGAAAAAAAACACCCAATTGATTCACTTCATTTTTCTGGAAATTAGTAAACTGAAACATCATATATACAAAGCAGTTTTATTGTTGAAGAAGAAACTCTGAACCAAAACAGAGGATTCTGACAAAAGTTCAAAATTGAACAACATAACATAACTTGAAGAAATGAAAAGAAACTATTAATTCAAATAGCAACAAATAAACTTGACTGAGCAATTCTCCAGGACAATATTTATGGAAAGTAACTGCTCCATGGTGGAAATAGAAGGAACATGAACCACTCTACCGTCTCACTTGCATAACAGCTAGCATTTGGATCCAACCTTTTATGCAGAAAGTTGAGCAATCTGTAACCATAAAAGGAGCAATATATATTGAAACATTAGATAGATTTAATTTACAAGAGGCAAATGATGCATGAGATAACATATACTAAAAATCTTTTTAAATGAAATTAGTGTAATTACCTGTTGTATGGTGGCATTAAGGTCACCGGCCCAACGCCCCTGATAGTCTGTCTGCTTTAGTTGTACATTGCGTAATCTGGGAGTGCTTAAAGCACCGTGACAAAAGCTCTTCATGCTAGGACATTTACTCACGATTACTTGTACCAATGATGAGAACTTGAAGGTGTAATTCCCTGAACAAAAGCTTTCGAGGCTTTGTAAACGATCAAGTTCCAAGTATCGTAGCTCAGGAAAAATCATCTCAGATGTTTCTTCTTCATCTCCCTCATTGCTTGCAACTACTACTTGTTTTATCATTTCACATTCTCTTATTTTCACTGCGACAAGACGCACCAAACTTTGGGCTTTTGAGGATGTAATCAACTCTGCTATTCCGTTGCATTTCCAGACATCCAAAGCTGTAAGATTTTCAAAAGATGCGGATGACGATCCCAAGCTAATCAAACTGTCACTCCTCCAAATTTCAAGAGTTTCAAGATTTGCACAAATACGACCCATTAGTGAGTCTTCATCCCATAAATATCTTATCTTATCAAGACGATTCAACCTTAACTGACGAACTTTTGGGAGAGTCCATACTTGTTTCTCCTGATCTCCATCATCATATCCTTTGCCAAAAGAAAGATCTCTGAAATTAGAATAATGCAACGCAAGAAACCTCAGATTGGAAAATCTTTGGAGGAAAGCAAAGGGTAAAACAGTCGATTCGTTGAGATAGGAAGTGACAGCAAGTACTCCTATATGGCAAAAGAAATCGTCTGCAAGTGCAAACTGGCGAGCACATATCATTGCAATGTCGTCACTACTAAACGACACTCCCTCTAATTGAGGGATGACCTGTCAAGTTAACAAATAGAACAATAAGCATACTCAAAAAATATACACCAATAAGTTTTTGAGAATTAATTGGAGTTTTATATTAATTTTAGGATAAGATACAACGTATGTCTTAGGTGATTATATTTAGTAATTTTTATATCCTCTAATTACGAAAATTGATTAGATGAGTTGATAATTATAATCAAATGACTGAGTAAGATGTATGAACATCAAAGGAAAGGTCAAGGCTCTCACCTCATCAATCCAAAAGAGTGGTTGTTGGATTTGTGACTCTGCATCAGGTTGATCAAATATCTTAATCTTCTTCTCACACTCACATGTGTACAACTTTTTTAAGGCAGGCCATGTTGCGTTGTGTTTTCCTGGATAAAAACATTTAAGGTATGGAAGATCCCAAAGCTGAAGATAAAATACCTGATTGAATTCAAACCGAGTTTCCTGTTCTGATCCTTCACTATTAATGTTCTTGGAAATAATCTCCTCTACCCCACACATCAAAATATCAAGATGTTGAAGTTGTTGAAGCCCTTTAGCTATTGAAAATGGAAACACACTTTTCAAACTCCAACATTCCCGAACTACTACACGTCGTAGATTCTGAAAAGAAAAACTGTTATTTCCGCGAGGATCCATAAAATTCCAAACATACTTCAACTTCGGCAGACGACAGAGAGTCAAATTCCTTAATTGCATTTGGATAGTGGCAGCAACACATGTATCCTTGATTCCAAACAATAGTTCAAGTGAACCACAATCAGTTACTTGTAGTGTTTCCAGTCTTTGAAACATTCCCAGTATAGGAGATGATGGAAAAATGTTCAACAATTGATCGCAGTACTCAACTTTCAACGCCTTCAGCTTACAGAAGGAATCCTCATGAAGTTGGTTACACCATATCCGCTTTAAGTTTCTCAAATGGGAGATGTTCAACGTCTCTAAGTTGGGAAAAGCAACCTATACATATATATGAAACTAATCAAGAGAGGCAAATACACGATTAATTAAATAAAGCAAATTATAATATTTAAATAAAGCATTTTTTTCCATAAAAAAAAATGCCAAATTATACAATACACCGCCGGTGGAGTTTAGCAGACTACACAAGCAGGTCCTAAAGGAGAAATTATTAGGTGGGACGGACCCATCACGTCATCTATGGGACTAACCAATAGAATTTTGCCATGTCAAATGAACTCCTTAAATCTAGGCACGATTTTAGTCCAAGGTTTAGCCCTGTAAGTCCCAAATTTGAGATTTTATTGGGATATGATTTTAGAAAATTGATGAGTTGTCTTCATATTATTGGTTGGTCCCATAGATGACGTGGTGGGTCCGTCCCACCTAATAATTTCTCGTCCTAAAGGGTGACATGTGTCCCCTAGGGAATATATTGAAATATTTAAAATTTAATTAATTAAAAAATGGACATGTGTCAACTCCACAACCCACTTGTGGAGTCCAAAATTTACACCACCAATGTATCATATAATCACCCTTTAAAAATTAAATGTAATCACCCTTTAAAAATTAAATGAAGCAAGAGTTTTGAACACCACGATAATAAAACGAAAATTTATGTAAGAATTGGATATTCAAAAGCAAATGATTATATTAGCTAACCTTATGGCAGAAAAATGAAGTAAGGCCATTGTTTTCTTTGATTCCTTCAGAAATAATTGCTTGTTTGTCATTGTCTGTTGAAAATGTAGAAATGAAGGTAGCGATGTTTAGGCACAGTGAGATACCTCAAGATACGCCCGAATAAAAGCTTTTCAATTAGATGGAAGGACTTACCCGAATAAAAGCTTTTCAAGTCGGGACAATTCTCGATAACAATGGATTTCAGAAGAGGGAATATAGTGATATTCTTATCATCTGTTGTTACCGTTGCTTCCTCTTCCATGATGACTGCTTCCAAGTTGTTGCATCTTTTGATTTCTAGCACTTGAAGTTGATTGAGGCTTGAGGCCATAGAGAGGTTCAAAATGTATCTCAAGTTGTCTGAATTACAAACCTCTAGAAATTCAAGGTTCTTGAAGTCCACAATTTCTTGAGGATTTCTAATGTTCCATATGTTCACCAACTTAGGATTCTCCGAGAACTTCAAATGCTTTAACCAACAAACACAAAAAACATTTAATTGAGTATATAATATATACAAATTAAATTCAAATAATTAATAGAAGTAAAGATGTCTACCAAAATATTTTTAAACCTTTGTTTGTTGCAACTTGATTTTATGCTTTTTCTTTATCTCTTTCCTGTTTCCTCAAAGTTATAAAAAGTAATATTATTACATACTAAGATTATAGATTACACAATGACAATGAGATAGTCTTCTCCGACCTCATTGATTTGGTTAGTATTCAAGTTCGTTTTTAGGTATTTCATACTTTTTTTTTAATTTAAGTTGATGACTAAGGGTATTTTTGGAAGTTTGGCTAAAAAATATCTTTGGTGGGTCTCCATCTCCACCAACAATTTTTTTTTTGGATTATTTATGAAATGAACCCATACTTTTCTATTTGATCTTATTTAGTCATTTAAAAATCAATTTAACACTTCGCTTTTATTTTTTATTTTTTTATATTTATCCGATTAAGATAATTCATGTGTCTATTAAAATGTAATTTCATGATCTACAACTTTCATAAAAGACTCAAAAAGCCAATTTTCATGTTTCAATTCAAAAAAAAATGCTTCGAAATTTGATGGTTTGATTGCTGGTCTAGTTAATATCATGCAATTTTCGATCCATATGTCAGATTAAAATTATTCAAGTGTCGGTCAAAAGGTTATTACATGATTTACGACTTTCAAAAAGGATCTGAAAACTCAATTTGATCTACGAGTTTCATGAAGGACTCAAACGATAATTTTTATGTTTTAGGATCTCCATCAGCATACATTTTCTTATTTGAATTATTTTCAAAATGATCCTCATTATTTCTACTATATTATTTCTACTATATACTACTTAGTCTTTTACTTTTTTTTTTTTTAAGAGCACTTAGTCTTTTACTAATTTTATCTTCATCGATTTAACATTTTAGCTTTATTATTTTAATTTTTTTCTTCTATTTATTCGATTAAGGTAATTCAGGTGTCTATTAAACCTCTATTAATTTTATGAGCAAGGTCCTCATTGAGCGCCACATGACATTTGGTGACAAGTGTCAATAGTTAATTCTCTAATGTTTTGTTTATTATATTTGTATTCATTTAGTTTGGAAAAATTAAAAGACATTCATCCCCTTTCCTATATAAAATAAATTATCAAATAATTATAAATTAATTATTTTTGGAACTAACTTTCATATGTAGCAATGTTTGTGGGTATCGTTAAGCCTTCGGGAGACTATAACTCCTCCACTATGTTCACATAGGGGTTTAAAGGCTTGCGTCACGTGCTAAGTGTCGTCGTACACCTACGAAAGTGGAATCAAGATCATGTTTTAGGTTTAGTGTTAGTTTAGCTTACTAAGGGACTAGCAAGAACTAAGTGTGGGGGAATTTGATAAGTGCATAATTTACATAATTATTGGTGTTTATTTTGGTGTTTATTTTATCAATTTTGATTTTTTGGTGCTTAATTTCCTTTAATTTTTTTCCGTAGGCTTAATTGAGAATTTTGTGAAGAAAAGGGACTAAAATGAAGGAAAATAGAAGCTGGAAGCACAAATAATGGAATTTAGCGGAGTAAAATTAAATTTGAAAATGGCGTGAGGCTTTCTTGAGTACCCCGCGCACGGGCAAGGCTAAAGTTGCGACGCGGATTTGTTCCTGGTTTAAGTCGTGCGCAAGTAAGATCTTGGACGTGTGTGGGTGAGTCGATTTTGATCCGATTTTGATCAGATTTTCTCCTGTTTTTTATGGGTCTTCACCTATTTTCAACCAATAATTATTTCCTACGAATTTTGCGCTAATTAAAATCAGAATTCTCTTATTCCTAATCCCTTTAGGATTAATCATTTGTAATCTTTATTTTATTTTTCCTATTTCTTTTAGCTTTAGAATTTTAACCCCTATATATAAAGGGAGGCTTTGTACTTAGAATAGGGGGATTTTGGAGACAATTCTCTTCCATTTTCTTGAAGACAACTTTAGGGAGTTTTTATTCTTCTCTCATGTTCTTTATTTATTTATGTATTTATTTTTATGAGCATGAGTAGCTAACCCCCTAATTAGGGTTTAGAGTGTAGCCAATTGGGATTAATATTTGATTTTAATATTTGTTTTGAAGTGATCTTTTTAAGTTGGATTTGTTTTTCTTGTTCTTCATACAAATTATATGCCTAGCCATCGTATAATTTTTCATAGAGGTTGTGTCATGTACTGATTGGTGAAGCATAATCTGTGCACTAGGAAAACAAACAGGTTAGATTGGATCAGACATGAATCTTAGCCTAATTTGATAGGTGAATAATTACGTGTTCTTAATGAATCTAATTAATTAGGTTGACATCGAAGTATAGTGAATCTAATTAGTTAGGTATTCCTGTGTTGACTTGACGGAGCACATAGGTATTTAAGTGTAATTCTATTCTAACTTTGCATCAATTCAATTCATACGTTAATTATTGATTTCCCAATTAGGTGAAACCTTAAGCCCTAAGAATTTTAATTATTGTCTTCGAAATCTTATTTAATTCTCTACTTTTATAATTTAATTGCTTTTAGTTTTAATTGTCTTGATAATCTCTCAAAATTTCCTTCCTTGATAGAATTAATTACGATAGAAGTTCTTTGTTCCCTGTGGGTTTGACTCCTGGAATACTCTAGGATTTATTACTTCAACTGACTCTGTGCACTTGCAGAATTAGTACATCAAGTTTTTGGCGCCATTGCCGGGGAACAAATTTAATTTCTATTTGTAATTTATTCTATTTGTACTCTTTTTGTTTTTCTTTTTTGGTTAATTTTCTTTTCTAACTTTGCAGGCTTAGACACCACCATATCTTGGAATTTTTGTTTTAATCTTGGTTTTCTTGCTCTCTACACTTTAATTTTATATTTTTCCTTATGGAGCATTGTTATTGTAATGATGGATATTCTTCTTATGAATCTTATTCTAATTCTTATTCTTATGATTCAGGTTGGGATGATTATTCACATTACAATTACTATGGAAACCAAGAGTTCGCCCATAATCCATACTATGATTCATATCCAAATTACCAACAATAGAGTGATCCACCATATGAACTTGCCCGTCCAAGTCTTCTTGAGGAGACTTTCAAGGCCTACATGGAAAGGTTTGACGAAATGTCACAGGCAAGAGTTCAATCTTTGAATGAACCAACATTCAAACATGATCCACCAAGTCGAGCAGAATCTCTTGAGTGCATGTTTAAGGCATTTATGGAGAAATCTCAAGTCTCAATGGAGCAGTCACATATCAATTGAGCTATCATTAGAAAACACTACAAGAATTCAATCTTTGACAGTTCAGGTGGCAGAGTTTACGACTAGATTGGAGAAATTGAATGAATTACCTTCATCAATAGTATTGGATTCGGAACATCATGTTAGTGAACTAGTGTTGGAAACTGGAAAGTAAAGAAGATGATTACTCATATAATCTTTTTCCAACTAAACTAATGGAGTGTGCAGAAGAAGAAGCTGAAATCTCCATCTCACCTTCGGTTGAAACTTCTACAACAGATTTTAGCTTCATTAATGACATAGTTCCAACCAACACTGATACTCCATCATTGAGTGAAGACTCAACTCTTGAAGCCAACATTGTTGATGGTTCCCTTATTGGTAGTACTTTGGATTATGAGAATCCTGATTTCTTGGGCATTGAAAAACTCCTAGAATTTGGATGTTTTGAAGATGGATCATTTGGCACATGGGTGAATATGAACCGGTTCTTTGAAACTAAAGGTGGTGCAACCCAGTTTTGCAAAGTTAGTAAGAGGCCAAAAGGACTACAAAGAGCCAAAGCCAATTTTGTGTGCCCAAAGAAACTCTTACACCAAGCAAATACGTCAACAAAAATGGCATTGGCCACTCTAGCAATTGATGGTCTTGACTATTATTTTTCCTTTTAATTTTTTTCTAATAATTTTATTTTCTTTTGTTTTGTAGGTATAGTTGCATGAGTGGAACCAACACCTTCAAATCACCTTATCATGGACATAGGAGAGTTTCTTTTACTCTCTTTTGCACTTTATGTTATCTCTTTATGATATAGTTTCATGTTTAAGTGTGGGGGAGGGTGTTTGTTGCATTTATAATTTTATTAAATCTTTATTTTCTCTCAACATTGAGGACAATGTTATTCTAAGTGTAGGGGAGAGGGTAAAAAAATTGCATTTTTGTTTATATTTGCATATTTTTCATTTTCTTTTCTGTTTGCATGCATTGCATTTGCATTAAGGCATATGTTAGTAGTTCCTATTTAAAATTTTTCAAAATTTGTTTTTGGTTTTTGGCTAAAAATTTCTAGAGTTGGATATTAGCAATAATGTCATTATTTTAACTACTTTTACAAATGGTTGTCAAAGTTTGTCAAATGAAGATGATGTTTGTCAATTGGATACAAAATTTGGTTTTTGCTACTTCTAGAACTTGTGTCGAATCTCTTCGAGACTAATTGGACTGTGGTATGATTGGTTTGGAATGTATATGCATTGTGTATGGGAATGAATAAGAGTTTGTTTGGATCGTTAGTGCCTTAGGATGCCTACCCTTTTTACATTGTCACTAGTAGCCTCTTTGTTGCCTTTATTGAATATATTTAGCCTTTTTCTTTTTCTTTGTTAACCGCATTATCCCAAAGAACCTTGAGCCCGAAAAACAAGTTTTACCCTTATTCATGAATTGGTAAGAGCATAACTTATAATTTTGAGTTCTAATGGATGGTGGAAGGCTAAATTTCTTGACTCTTATTGTTGATTTTGATTCTTAGTGCTTAATGATCTTTTTATTGTTGATGAAGAAGGATTCAGATCAAGATAAGTGTGGGGGAAACTAGTAGAATGTGAAAATGGGTTGGTGGATAGTGAAGTGCCTAAAAAACTAATTGTTGTAAGTGATTTGTTTCAAAAGAAAATTTAAAAAAAAAAAGGAAAAAAAAGTGAGAAGTGAAAATTTTGGAACACTCCAAAAGAAAATGGCACTGATTGTTTAAGAAAGATAGGAAATTTTGGAAGAATTTGTGGAGTTGTGATGAAGGAAGAGCTATCACAAGTTAAATAAGCTCTTTGATTATTTGACGGAAAAGTTGTGCTTCATTTTGATTAATTATGAGTCCATCTTAGTTATGCTCTACTAAATTCTTGAATACTTTTGATTTTCCTTATCCTTTCTTTCTTAAACTCACTGTCCCTTGGCCCCATTACAACCCTGATAAAGACCTTTCGACTCATACACATGCATATATATTTGGTTTGTGGTTTGATATGGTTATAGTGGAGATGTAGATGAGATACAAGTCTATGGTAAGTAGCTCTTAAAAATAGTTTTCTTATTACTCTTTTGAGGCAAATGATTTGGATGATAAACTAACCATTTGTGCTTTACTTTTGTTAGATAATGACTTGAATTGAGAAGTATCCAACACTTTGAAGTTTTCAACCTATTTTACTTAAATTAAATTTTGAAAATTGTTCTTAAATTGTTTTTGGAACTAACTGTCATATGTAGCAATGTTTGTGGGTATCGTTAAGCCCTCAGAAGACTATAACTCCTCCACTATGTTCATATAGGGGTTTAAAGGCTTGCGTCACGTGCTAAGTACCGCCGTACACCTACGAAAATGGAATCAATATCATGTTTTAGGTTTAGTGTTAGTTTAACTTGCTAAGGGACTAGCAAGAATTAAGTGTGGGGGAATTTGATAAATGCATAATTTACATAATTATTGATGTTTATTTTGGTGTTTATTTTATCAATTTTGATTATTTGGTGCTTAATTTCCTTTAATTTTGTTACGTTGGCTTAATTGAGGACTTTGTGAAGAAAAGGGACTAAAATGAAGGAAAATAGAAGTTGGAAGCACAAATAGTGGAATTTAGTCAAGCGAAATTGAATTTGAAATTGGCGTGAGGCTTTATGGAGTACCCCGCGCGGGGGCCAACCATAGTCATGCGCGGGCAAGGCTAAAGTTGCGACGCAGATTTGTTTCTGGTTTAAGCCGCGCGCGGGTAAGATCTTGGATGCGTACGGATGAGCTGATTTTGACTCGATTTTGACTACATTTTTTCCTATTTTTATGGGTTTTCATCTATTTTCAACCAATAATTATTTCCTACGAATTTTGGACTAATTAAAGTCAGAATTCTCTTATTCCTAGTCCCTTTAGGATTTATCAGTTGTAATCTTTATTTTATTTTCCTATTTCTTTTAGGTTTAGAATTTTAACCCCCATATAAAGGGAGGCTTTGTACTTAGAATAGGGGGAATTTTTGGAGACAATTCTCTTCCACTTTCTTGAAGACAACTTTAAGGAGTTTTTCTTCTTCTCTCATGTTTTTTATTTATTTATGTATTTATTTTTATGAGCATGAGTAGCTAAACCCCTAATTAGGGTTTAGGGTGTAGTCAATTGGGGATTAATATTTGATTTCATGTTTTGAAGTGATCTTTTTAAGTTGGATTTGTTTTTCTTGTTCTTCATACAAATTATATGCCTGGCCGTCATATAGTTTTTCATAGAGATTGTGTCATGTACTGACGGATGAAACATAATCTGTGCACTAGGAAAACAAACAGGTTAGACTGGATCAGACATGAATCTTAGCCTAATTTGATAGGTGAATAATTATATGTTCTTAATGAATCTAGTTAATTAGGTTGACATCGACGGATAGTGAATCTATAGTTAGGTATTTCTGCATTGACTTGACGGAGCACATAGGTATTAAGTTTAATTCTATTCTAACTTTGCATCAATTCAATTCATACGTTAATTATTGATTTCCCAATTAGGTGAAACCTGAAGCCCTGAGTCTTTTAATTATTGTCTTCGAAATCTTATTTAATTCTCTGCCTTTATAATTTAATTGCTTTTAGTTTTAATTGTCTTGATAATCTCTCAAAATTTCCTTCCTTGATAGAATTAATTAGGATAGAAGTCCTTTGTCCCCTGTGGGTTCGACTCCTGGAATACTTAGGATTTATTACTTCAACTGATTCTGTGCACTTGTAGAATTAGTACATCAGTCGCACGCGGCTCACGACCCATCCACGGCTCCGTCACGAGCCACGCATGACCGAGCCGCGGCTTTGTCGCGTGCGACCATGTCTTGCGATCAAGCCGCGGCTCGGTCACGTGCGGCTCATTCTATAATTCCATTTGTTAATAAAGCAAATGAAGATCAAATAACGCACCTTTTCTTTGTGTAACTGTTGTAATGTCGCATTAAGGTCACCAGCCCAACGCCCCTTAGAATCTGTGTCCTTCAGTTGTACTCTTTGTAACTTGGGTGTGCTTAAAGCAGTTGGGCAGAAGATCTTCAGACTTGGACATTGGCTCACAATCACTTGTACCAATGATGGGAACTTGAAAATGTAATTCCCAGAACAGAAGCTTCCGAGGCTCTGTAAACGATCAAGTTCCAACCATTTCAGCTTTGGGAAAGTAATCTCAAATGCATCATCATCTTGTCCCTCATCGCTTGCAACCACTACTTGTTTTATCATTTCACACTCTCTTATTTTCATTGTGACAAGATTCACCAAACTTTGGGCTTTCGAGGATGTAATCAACTCTGCTATCCTGTTGCATTTCCAAACATCCAAAGTTGTAAGATTCTCAAAAGATGTAGATGACGATCCCAAGCTGATCAAATTGTAACATTGCCAAACTTGAAGAGTTTCAAGATTTGCACAAATACAGCCCATTGGTGAGTCTCCATCCCATAAATGTGTTATCCTTAAAGCATTATCCAATCTTAACTTTTTAAATTTTGGGAGTGTCAAGACCTCGTGTTTCTCCTCTCCGAGATCTCCATTATAAGGAGATAGGTCTTTGAATGCAAAAGAAGCTAGCAGAAGGTGTTCCAGATTGGGAAACCTTTGAAGAAAATGAAATGGAAACGCAGTTGATTCATTCTCGTTAAAATTAATCCCAAGAACTTTGATATGGGAAAAGAAGTATAGGGGGCATTGCCTATCGCATATCATTGTAATGTCGTCAACACTAAACCATACTTCCTCCAATTGGGGTATCACCTAAGAAGTCAACAAGCAAGAAATATCAAATCTTTTTTTTTTAATAACTGAATAAATAAATGCTCAACTTGTTCAAACCTATTCTAACTCCATTTGAACAAAATAAATAAATATATAAATAAATAAATAAATAAAAAGTGGTAATCAACTGTAAATAATTCTAATCCAAAAAATGAGTTCAGTAGTTTCAACTTCCGAAATACTACTAGTAATGTTTAAAAACTACTAATAATATTGGTGAAGTCATTTAAATATGACTAAAACTACTTATGAAAATTTTCGTTAAAAAAACTACTAATGAAAATTTATTTCTATAATAATGTTTGCCATTAAATTCGTTTTCTATAATTAAATATTATACATTTTTTCAAAATTCTTGTTATTTCTGATTTTTATATTAGCTACTAGTAATAAAAAAAGAATGAAAAAAATATGATACATATAATTTTTGTGTTTTGAATTTTCCTAGCTTTACAGAATAGGCCAGTTTTCTTATAAAAAAATATTTAGTTATTTTCCTATATATATTTACAATTATGAAAATTAATTAGGTACTTTAGTTGAGTTCATAATCTATACTAACTATAAAAGCACAAAAAATAGGAAATTTTATGTTTTCCAATTATACCTTTTTTTTAAATTTATTTCTAAATTTCCATTTTTAAAAATTAATATATTACTTTTTTCAAATATATTTCTAAATTTCACAATTAAGAATTAATATATTTTTATTTTAAAAAATTAATAATAAAGTTTTAATTTTGACTGGATTATAATACATGCACCCTTTTTTTAAAACTTTTTTTTACATAGGAAATTATGCTCATATAATTAATTTTTGTATTCAAATTTCTTTTAATTTTTCTTTGATGATGATCTCTTTGTAAGGGGTATGCTTTATCACGTCCACTAATTTTTTTGATGCTAATGATCATACTCTTATCTTATGAGCTATTTCCATGCTTTCAAATGAATAAAGATTTTTTATCAAAATTTTATAGGATCGTTTATCAAAATTTCATAATAAGGTCATCACTATTTCTTAGCTTGATTATTAAAATCTCATAGTGTGACTACGAGGTTATCAAAATTTCATATAGCCTGCTTACCAACATTTCACATGGAGGTTATCAAATTTTCATGGTGTAGTTGAAAATTTCATTAGATGGTAATCAAAATTCATTCGAAGGTTATCAAAATTTTCGTAGTAAGGTAATCAAAATTCCTTAGGGAAGTTATTGAAATTTATAAGAAGGTTCTCGAAATTACATAATGTCGTTATCAAAATTTTATAGAAATGTTATCAAAATTTCATAAAGAATTTATCAAAATTTCATAAGAATATTTAAGTTAAATACGTTGGATCACGTGTGTTACACGTGAAAGTTGAAACTAGTAATTAATTAAAAGAACATAGTATAATATATGAAAATCAAAGAAAAGGTGAAGGCTCTTACCTCATCAATCAGCAAAAGTGGTTGTCGAATTTGTGGCTCTGCATTAGGTTGACCAAATATCTTAATCTTCTTCTCACACTCATGTGTCCACAAAGATTTTAACTTAGGCCATATTGTGGAGTACATTCCTTCACAAAAACATGCGAGGTATGGAAGATTCCAAAGCATAAGGGAGGATAACCAATTGAATTCAAACCGAGTAGTTTCCTGTTCTAATCCTTCACTATTACTATTCTTGGATATAATCTCCTCTACCCCACAGTTGGAAACCTGAAGTCTTTCAAGTTGTTGAAGACCTTTGGCTATTGAAAATGGAAACAGACTTTTCAAACTCCAACATTCCCAAACATTCACAAGTCGTAGCTCCTTGAAAAAAATGGTATTTCCATGGGGATTCTTGTTCCAAACATGCTTCAACTTTGGCAACCGATGAAGATAAAGCCGTCTTAATTGCATGGTGGCAGAGCATGTTTCTTTAATATCAAACACTTCTTCAAGTGAACTACAATCAGTAACTTTCAACATTTCCAGGCTTTGAAATGCTCCCAGCACAGAAGATGGAAAAACATTCAGCAATGCGTCGCAGTATTCAACTGTCAATTCCTTTAGCTTACTGTAGGAAAAAGCATTTGGTTGGTTATACCATATCCACTTCACGTTTCTCAAATGGGAGACGGTCAATCTTTCCAAGTTGGGAAAAGCAACCTATATGTTTTCATGCCAAAGTACAAAAACAATTAGAAGAGTTAATTCCAATAGCGTGTGAAAGTGGAAGAGTGAGAAAAAAATAAACCACCTCTTCATTGAACAACACTACTTCATTAGTATTGCCGCTGCTGATATCTTTACTTGAAGATTTGTTGATGAATCCCTTCAATTCAGGGCACTCCTCAATCCGTAGAATCTTCAAACATGGGAATAAAGAAGTAGCTCTGTCTTCATATACTGTAGTCTCCTCTGTTGCTATTATTTCTCGTATGTGCTTGCAATTATTTATCTCAAACACTTGCAGCTGCTGAAGCCAATCCACCATAGAGTAGGATAATATGTGCTTTAAATTGTCACAACCTTCAATGATCAAGCTTGTCAAATTCTGAAATGAAGTCTGAAGTTGGTACTGGGAATGCCATATGCTTTCGATATTAATTGAGCATAGCTTGAGCTTCTGCAACTTCGGAAACTCTATCTGCACACATAATATTGAGACAAAAACATAAGCTTTTATTCATACAACAAATCTCATTTAAGTAGAAAATGGTTTTTATTAAAAACATTAAATACCTCCGTTTGGTTCGCTTAACTTTTTTTCTAGAAATTGATTTCGGGAAAATAAGTGTATTTTCTAGAAAATTCAATATTTTCTATTGTTTGGATAATTGATTGGAAAATATTTTGCATTTGTTTGGTTACTTTCTAGAAAATTCATACTTATGCCAGAATAGTATTTGATAAAACCATTAAATGAGATAAATGAGATAACCATCTCCACCATCGTGATAATTAAGCATGAGCTTAATTACGAGATTCCTTTTATCTCCACTTTTTCTTGTTGCTGCGCTGCCAATTGGAGATGGGTTCTTTAAAGAATTGTTTAAAAACTATACAGTAGACAAATTGTAATGAGAAGATAATGGTAGATTTCAGGCTTTTATTGGTTGATTTCAATTATTGACGGTGCTTCACAAAACAAACAAAAGGGAAGGAACCTATGGAAGGAAGAGAACTGCAAGTGGTTGTTCGAAGAAGGAAAGGGTGACAGCTCGGGCTTGTTGGAAGGGTGGCACCAGGGTGAGAGAAAGGGTTACAGGTTATGAAGACGTGATGGGTTGATTAAAAGGCTAAAGACGACAAGGGAGCAGGCTGTTTAAGAGCATTTAACTCATGCAAATTGTCTTCCGCTTCTCACAATGGGAAGACAATTTCCCTTGTAAATGGATATTTTTCCTTTGACCAATAATTGGTTTTCCTCTGACTGGACCATTTTCTACCAACCAAACATAGGAAAACGAAAAAAAATAATTTCTGGAAAATTTGTTAAGTGAACCAAACAGAGGACAAAGAAAACCATAGCTTTAATAAATACCTCTTTGGAAAAAAGTGGCACGGATGATAAGGTACTTGCTACCTGCCCATGATGAGATGTGGAATGTTTCTCCTCTCCAAAACAGAAGCTAATGAGGTTGGGTAGAGATTGAAGAGTTATTGATTGTAATTCACCAAGCACAATTGCTTCCTGATTGGCCGTTTCTATGTGTGCGCCAAGGATGTCAATAATAGCACTGCAATCACTTACTTCAATTTCTTGAAGTTGCTGAAGAAAATGGGTTGCTAAGGACAATGAAAAAAGACTCTTCAATGAATCACAGTTTCTCACTTCTATTGTTCTTAGTCTTCTGAAACACCCCGAGTAAATTTGACCGTGGAATATCTTCTTCAAGTTAATCAAATCATGCAAAAGTAGGGACTCCACCAAGGGAAAGGCTTCACTTGAAATTCCGTGATTAGAGTTAATGATATATTGAATTTCCGAATTATTTTCGACATGAAGATTCTTCAAATCCGGAAAACTTGTACCATAATCTAACTCATAAAGTAAACTTTGGAATCCTTTCAGTTCATCCACATACAGTTCTTCAGCCTTCTTTAGCAATGTCCTAATCCCACGATCCCAATTAATTCTTGCAGTTACCTTGAGCTTCAATGTTCTTGAGTATTTTTGCTCATTCAAACAATCCCAAGGTATATCTCCTAGGAAAATTCTGAATCTTCTCAAGGTCTCAGGGAACACGTCTTCAGTTGAAAGAATTTCAATTTGTGCGTCACAAACATGAACATGTAAATTGGTCAGATGCTTCAAATTGCTCAACTCTGTAAGGCTAGCATTATCATTAACAGCCCACCGATGAAAGCTGTTGCCCATATACAGTTCTTCTAAAGAAGACAACTTTGATAGAACGTTTGCTGGAATCACTTCCAGGTTGGAACAATTGCTTAGATCCAACGACCTTAGCTCAGTCAATTCCCCAATTTCATTGGGCAACTGCATTATTTCAGAACCATAAAAGCTAAGAATTTCCAATTTCTTCAAGTTTGCAATACCTGTTATTGTACCCAACTTACACTGATCCAAACACAAAGTTCGAAGGTTTGTAAGGCAAGGAAATGAAGAAGGTAGGGATGGAAAATGCATACCAGTCAGATTCAGCACCCGGAGATCATTCGTTTTTTTGAAAAACAGGTCAGGAACTTGTAACTGGAACTTGTCTTTACAAAACAACAACAGCAGCTTAAGATTTGGGCATTCCAACACACTCGGAAGGTCATGAACATCACTGAATGGTAGTGAAATAGCGGTGCAATTATCAAGTTTCCCATCGCGCCGTAATGAGGGAAGATGAGTGTCATTCTCTATTACAATCATTTGCTTCTCTTTAGACACAGTGGAAAGGGAGACATCACGGATAAGGTCATGCATTTTGACTGTAGCATCGTTGTTTCCGCTAAGTAGCAAACTGGAAGATTTGAGCTTTTCAACCAATGCACTCACTTTGATTCTTGCTTCCTCCAGGGTGAATACTTCTTTCAGCAAACGCATACCCAAGCCGTATCTTACCATGTAAGACAAAGAAATGTTGAAAGCTTGTCCTTGCAAGGCACAGAGTTCTAATAATGATTGTGCTTCCTCACTTTTCAACAATGTGTAACTTAACTTTATGATGGAGTACACCGAGTCCATTTTGTCTATGTTAGCTGGATTTAGCCTTTTTAGTTCTGTCAAGGCATTCTCCCAAACGCCAGGACTCTTGTTTTTCATAGCATTTGCAATTGCTGAAACAGCAACCGGCAAGCCTCCACATATTTCTACCAGTTGATTAGCTATGGAGTTGTAAGCAGGATTGGTCACTACTGCAGAGCCTACGATGCTGGCAAACAACTCCATTGCTTCTTCTCGAGATAAAAATTCGCATTCAAATTTCATTTCAGCATTCATCTGGTCCAGTACATCAGATATTCTGGAGGTCAGCAATATTTTGCTTCTACCCGTAGAAGTATTAATATAAGAACTTCCACTAGTAGATCCTGCTTTCTCATCACCACTGGTAATATTCTTATCATCCCCGAAAGAAATCCCAAGATTATCCAATTCAATTTTTTCCCAAACATCATCTAAAATTACAAGGACCTTCTTATCACCACTCAATCGCTGACTTAGTAGATTTGCTCTTCCAGATTCACTCTTGACGCTATCAAATCTCAAACCTAACTGTTCTGCAACTTCTTCTTGAATACTTCTTATGTTTGGATTGTGTGAAACGGCTGCTATCACAACCTCATCAAACGAGTGCTCTTCCGATGCTTTTTTGCCAACTGCGTTAACAAGCATGGTCTTGCCCACTCCAGGCAAACCGTGCAACCCGACCATTTTGACATCCGGGTTCGGCAAGGCTTTCATGATTTCCCCCACCAAATTGCTTCTTGACTGAAAATCGTAATAATTCGTGGGCACCCTTGCATTGGACTCCGGAGCACGATGGTAGGAAACTTTGTCAAACAGCTGAGCTCGTTGCAGGAGTTCAGCGACAACCGCCGCATGTTCCTGTGCTTTCTTGCCGAGCTGGTGGTAACACTTGACATTAGGACAACACATGAAACACCTATTCATTGCTTGGTCTTCCAGGGGTTTGACTTCCTCTGCATTTTTCTCCATAATCTCACCCACCCTTTCTAGCCACCTATTCACATCCGCCGCAATCTCCTCTCCATTGCGTTTGGCAGCCTGAACAGCACGCTCTACTCTTTCTCTTGCATCATGTAGATCCTCAACTTTTGCCTTAAGATCTTCAACATTCTTCTTTCTGTCGAGAATGTAACCGGCATGGCGTTTAACACGATCCAGCACCGAATTCGAAACTTCCTTGGCAATTTCCCCAACTGCTGCAGCAGCCAACTCCATTTTTTCCCTTCCCACTTTTTTTATGGATGGTAGGAAGATAAAGGGTAAATTAGCAAAGCCCAAAGAAATGAGCAACAACAAAACAAGGAGGTGAATATGACCGAACAAATGGGATGAATTAGGAAGGAAATAACAATCAGCAACAAAAATGGGTGGGAACTGGAACTGGAACTGGAAGGGAAATGATAATCCATGGAACTACATTTTTTCTTTTTTGCGTATGAACTGTGGGGAGATAAAGGTAAAGCAAACCCAAAGAATTGGAAGAGATGAGGAACAAAATTACAAGATGGTGAATGAAAGAAGAAAATTAGTGGAACTGGAAAGGAAAACAGAGCAAATTAAGTGATCAGAATGGTGGAACGAAGGAAAGTACTATGGGATTGGGTTGGCTATGGATACTGAGAACAAAGTCGGGTTGCAAATTAAATAAGTACTGTTAATAATTGATGAGAGTTTTAATCAAATGCACATGAAGAAAAACACGATAAGGAGAAAAGGAGGAAGTCTGGTTTTGAGATTTACACATCATTTATCTGAATGAAGTGAGTATTAACCATTTTCCATAGACTTTTCAAAGAAAATTAGAAAAAAGAAAAAGAATGTTTGAAATTATTAGAAAAAGACAATCGGGTAAGTCCTTTCTACTTTATGTCTGACAATTGGGTAAGTGCTTTCTACTTTATCTCTGACAATCGGGTAAGTCCTTTCAAGTGAGTGAAATACATCATTCTGCCCCACACACACAACAGCAAAAAAAAAAAAAAAAAGAAAAGAAATGCATCACATAGTATTTATACTAAAAAGAAGTATTTTATGGCTGTGTTTGCACGAAGATTTTTTAAAATTTTAAGATTTTTTAAAAGATAGGATTTTAAAATGCATATATTTGAAAAGATGATTTTTAAATTACTTGGTTTGGATATATAATAATTTATAAGGAAAAATCATAAAATATTTTGAAATTTTATAATAAAATTAAAAATTAATTATAGAAAATAATATTAAAATTGAAAAATATGCGATATGGTGTAATTAGATTTGTAAAAATGTATAGGTTTTATTAATAAAAGGTGAGAGTGAAAAAATATATTTTAAGAATAAGTTTTTATCATGTAAATGGTAAAAAAAAAATGTTATGAAGAAAAAGGAAAGTTAATAAATATGGGTGATTAGTTAAAAAGACAGTGATTTTTGAAAAAACACAATTGAAGAAGGATTTTGAAGAGAGGTTTTGGATCCTCTAAAAATCCCTCTTAAAATTCTCTGGATATCTTAAATTTCTTGCCAAACCAAGAATTCTATTTTTAGATTTTACAAAATCCCTATTCATATGAAAATCCTCCTTGAAAATTCTCATCCAAACACACTCTAAATGAAAAAGATACACAACAATCTTCTGACTTGGGCCTTTTATATTGTTCAAATGAATGTGATAAACAAGTGGGGTTATGTAAGAAATTTCAAATGGGCTCAAGTAACCCATTTAAAATTGGACTCAAATCACTGCTATTGCCCATTTCCAATCCAGAATAATCTTCATTTCTTCACTTTTCATTGCTAGAGTGGCATCAGGTGCTTTCGTGCCTATCATGTAGCTTCAACAGTGAATATACACAAGCAAATGAGCCCAAGAAATGGACTGCCGTAACACAGTTGGACTTTAACCCATCTTTCAGTAGCTCAGCCTCGGAACCTTCCAATCACTTGGCCTATTGCAAAATTCAAATGATTCATCCACTTTTGGGCCGAGTTGCTAAAAAATATTGGGAAAGTAAGCAAAAACTCCTATGAAGGTAGCTAGCAAACCATCTGAACTAAGACAACAATGATCAATTCTTATATGGTTGGGTTTGGTTCGTGAAATGTAGTGGGAAAATGATGGGAATGTCATTTCCACGTAAATTTTCATGTTTAATTTAGGTATGAAAATTTAGATGGAAATCCATCATTTTCCCACTACATTCCACGAACCAAACCCAACCTAAAAAGTATGGTAAAATTTGTACCTTAAAAGACAAATCTTCAAACTTGAATTAATTAATAAGATATGATTAATCAACAATGTTATATCACTTCCAAATTACGTGGCCACTTCGACTTAGATAGTAACCTTCATTTATGAACACGAGGAGGGTACTGCATGAAAATGAAAGCCTCAATTCAAGAGTTCATTATTTATGTTACCTTAGACTTGTGATATATCTTTATATTTTATATTATATGAGTCTAAACTTCAAAAATTTTGATCTGAAATATCTAAAATAATCTTTTTAATTTTAAAATTTTAATTATATTTTTAAAATAATTAAAAAATAATGAAGGTTACTAATTTTCTTACTTAAAAGTTAATAAAAAAGTTGAAGATGTTATCAAAATAGCTTATACCCTTATATCCTTAGTAATTTTGGCTACAAAAACTTTGCTTATCTAAGGTTGTGTTTGGTTTGAGGGAAACTCCATTGCCAATGGTAATATTGCACAGGTAAAGACATATTGACACGTTTGGTTGCCAACGAATTTTGAAGGTGGGAATAACATTGCCACCCTAGTGGCAATATTGGCCTATTTGAGTGGCAATATTTTTGCCACTCTCAACCCAGGTCTTATGATATTGCCAGCAATAAGTCATTGCCAGCAATCTTTTTTCCATTGACAATGGAGTTTTCTCCAAACCAAACACAACCTAAGAGTTTTTTAAGGGGAAGAAAAGCTATAAATGTTAAAAAAAATGATGCTATCAACAAATTTCATCAACTTTACATGCATAGTAAATAATCTTTCAATACTAATTAATGTTACAACGTCTTATCTAAAGTTACTAAAAAAGTTATAAAATTTATCAAGAAAGCTATGATGCTTTCAACAAATTCAACAATCTTACATTCTTATTTAATACTTTACATTTTTGGTAATTTTAGTAACATTTTTCATCAATAATAAAGGTTACCAATTTTTTTTATCGAAGGTTAACAAAAAAGTGATGTTGTTAACAAATTCAGGAACCTAACCTTACATCCCTAATAATATATAAGTAATTTTTCGTTACTAATGAATGTTACCGATCATGTAAGTTATCAATAAATTCGGCAACGTTATACATCAATCTTAATAAATACCTTATATTCTTTGTAATTTTAGTTGCCTTTTATCAATAATGAAGGTTACAAATTTTCTTATCTAAGGTTAGTAAAAAACTTTAGAGGTTGTTATAAAGGCTTATGATGTTATCAACAAATTAATTAATTAACCTTAAATCCTTATTAACTTACTAACCTTTCATCAAAAGTTTAAAAAAAAGCTGTAAAAATGATTAGTATTAAAAATGTTGTATTGCTATTAATAAATTCGGTAACTCTTATCTAATTAAGGTTACTAAAAGAAGATTTAGATGTTCTCACAACAATTATGATATTATCAATTCAATTATATTACATCCTTATAATTACTACTTATAATTTTTGTTACTATTCATAATTGAATTAAAAGTTTATTTATGAGAATAATATTAATCTTAAAGAAGTAAAGAAAAAATTAACTATGTAAAATATAAATATGATCATATATATATATATATATATATATATGATGGTAGAATAATTTGAAAGCATCTAATAATCATTAAAATTTCATCTACCAATATACGTGGTACATAATTCCATCTACTGATAAACGTGTTACATAAATCTTTAGTTTGTTAAAAAAAATTGCAGAATACATGAAGAAGAAAAATAGTACTTTGATAAAATTGCATTAAATCTCGTTTTAATTTTTTAAGTTTCATACGTTTTTTTACAACTATAATTGGCATAAAAACATGTTTGAATTCTTATTGATAAATTTAGTAACCTTAAATCCTTAAAAGTTTTAGTTACCTTTTGTCAGTAATGAAGGTAACAATTTTTCTAATCTAAGATGTATAAAACTATAATTGTATTTGAGTTATTAAAGAAGATATATATGATGTTATCAACAAATTTAGCAACCTTATACTCTTAGTAATTTTAGTAGCCTTTTATCAATAATGATGGTTGTTGATTATCTTAATACTATTACCAAAAAAGCTTTATATGTTATAGAAAATGTTATAGTATTATAAGGAAATTCGGTAACCTTACATTCCTAGTAAATTTTGTAGTATTTCATCATTAATGAGAAATATCGATTTTCATATCTAAGATTAGTAAAAAAATGCTATGGAGATTATCAAAAAGGCTATAGTCCTATCAACATTATATCCTTACGACATTTTTTTTGGCACAAATATCCTTACGACTTTTAGTAACTTTCTAGTATAATAAATGTTATCAATCTTGTAATCTTAAATTACTATTTTCTACGTTCCTTATTATAAGTCATAAAAAAGTCAAACATATTTTAACTTTGACCAATTTTTTTTAAAAAATATAAATCAATTTTTTTAAAACAATACTTGTAAATTTTGATTTATAAACTTTCTAATACATTTTTTTAATTTTAAATATTTTTTCTATAAATAATGGTCAAATATGGATTATGTTTGACCAAATTGTGACTAATAAATAGTAACAAAGGGAGTAATAAAGCTATAAAGTTTTATTAAAATAGCTATAATATGTTCTACAAACTTAGTAACCTTACATCCTAGGTAATTTTAGCAATTTTTTTTTTTCTAAAAACTGAAAATTACAAATTTTCTTACTTAAAAGCAACTAAAAAAAAGTTTATGATGTTACAAAATAGACATAATGCTAACATCATATCTTTAGCAAATGGGTTTATCTAAGGTTGTTGAAAACAAAAATTATGATGCTATCAACAAATTCAACAACCATACATTCATAATTAATGCTTTGCATCTTTAGTAATTTTAGTAGTTTTTCATCAATAATCAAGAATTCTAATTTTCTTATCTAAGGTTAGTCAAAACAAACTTTAGAGGTTATTAAAAAAGGCTATGATACTATAAAAAAATTAAATAATTTTAAATCCTTAATAACTTAACTGACCTTTTATTAATAATTAAAGTTACTGATTCTCTTATTTAAAGTTACTAAAAAAAGCTGCAGTGATTATTCTAAAAAGTATATTATTATCTTTTTTTTATGCCAAAGAAGTATATTATTATCTTACATTTAATTACCATTTTTTTTGTCTAGGTTTACTTAAAAGGTTATAAGAATTATAAAAAATGTTATAGTACTATCAAAAATAAGTTACCTTACAACCTTAATAAGTTTAGTAACTTTTTATCAATAATAATGAACAATTCAATATAAACTTGCTAAAAAAGCTACCAAAATTGTTATGATACTATCAATAAAATTAGCAACTTTACATTCTTAGTAATTTTAATAGCCTTACGTCAATAATTAAGGTTGTATCAATTTTCTTATTTAATTATGGTTATTAAAAAACAATTAGAGGTTGTCAAGAAAATTATAAGGTTATTAATAAATTCAATAACCTTATATTTTTATTAACTTTGGTAAACTTTCTTCAATGGTGAAGGTAACCATTTTTTTTATCTAAGGGTAGAAAAAACCTATAATTATAAAAATAGTCTAGGACTATCAACTAATTCAATAACCTTACATTCTTAGTAATTTTGGTTATCAAATTTCGTATTTATGCTTAATAAAAAAAGCTAAACTATAGTATTATTAAGTTCACAAAAGTTATAATGGATAAATTGAAAAGATATTATAACAAAATTTATTGAGTTTAATTTATTTACACATGGATGGATGGATGGTTAGTTAAAATCCTTATAGATTTAGGATTTTAATTCTATTATTTTATTGTACGTGTATGTGGAGTAGTAATTTTTTCTGTTGATTTTTCACGAAAATTTTAAACAGTTGTTAAACAGGAAGATAACCAGTGATGTTATTGTTGTCATTCTAATCTCACAACGTACAATACATGGTTTCACCTTTTTAATACCCAAAAGCAAATCTCACTATTCTACCAGATAATTGACTTGAAAATAAGATTTTCTTAATTACTAATACATAAGCCATTTCTTTTTTGCGATCGAGAAATTGAATTCATTTATACTATATATGCATATCTTTGGCATGTTGAATCAAATCTGAATTTGATTTTTTATTATTAAACTACCAATTTTATGCATATTAATGAATAAAATAGAGTGATTTAAACTAAGAGCAGAATAAAAGTAGTGAATGAATGATCTATTAAATTTTTGAAAAAAAAAATCAAAACTTTTAATAATTAATATTTATTGTTTTTGTTACTGTTTGAAGAATTATTATCCCAACAGTCATCTTCTAAAACCAAAGTTTCAACTTAATGGATTTTTAGCCCATCTCTTTTTTTCATAGGTTATTCCTAACTACCAACTTCTTCTCTGCGTGTTCATAGAAAAATTGATTTTCAATAGAAAAAGCATTTTGGCCAGATTAAAACCATGGCAACATTAATTCAATACCAAAATATTATGAGATTAGAACAAATCATATATAACACTCATGAATCAAAATAGTTTTTGGATTTTTATTTATGGGGTTTCTAAAATGGATCGTCTACATTCTAAGATGAAAAATCATATTTATATAATTTTTAATTAATTCTTTAGGATTTTTTTTGCTTTTTATGTGAAAATATTCGTTGTTAATTTTTTATCATCTTTAAATTTTACCTTATTATGCAAGTAAAATAAGCTTTTGGGATCTGGTAGAAAAATGGAAAAACACTTGATTTGACTAGAATTAAAACCATGACACTTTAAATATTCCAAATTATTGGAAAAAATATTAAATACTCAACTTCGAAATAGTCTTAATTATATAAGAAAAGATGAAGAAAAATACATAAAAAATATAAGAAAGAAAAACGTAATGATAATATAACTAATAATAATTTTACTACTACCAATTATTATTATAATAATAAGAACTTTAATAACTATAATATGATGTTTAATGTAAAAATAAAAAAAGAAACAAACTAAGGAAAAGGGTTTAAAAGTTTTGGATATGATTAAGCTAGCAAAACTTTTTTTATTTGTTTTCTCATGAAGAATATAACGATCACATCACACAATTATCTTTGCAAATTTACCTTCAAAGTAATCACAATTATTATAATAATAAGAAGTTTAATAATATTAATAATAAGATTTTTACCGTAAATATAATTGTTATTATTTTAGACTTTTTTAAATATGGAAATATGATCTGGTTGGATTACATTAATTTTAAAATTAAAATGATATAAGATTACATATTAACCCTTAAAAATATAATTAAAATTTTAAAATTAAAAAGGTTATTTTAGATATTTCAGGTTTTTGAAGTTTAGACTTATATAATATAAAGATAAAGATATATATCACATTAATTTATCGTATACATTATGACTAAGTACAAAAAAAAAAAGAACTATTTCTTTCATGAACATATTAATGATCATATATGAAAGCAAAGCAGAGGAAAGCGAAATTCAGGATTGATTATCAAAGCTTCTTGACTAAGAGATCCACTCCAAACTTAGGCTCAATGATCAATTTCATGATTGGGAAATGTTAATAGTTGGGTGAAAGAGAGAAGGTGAAATTTGAGAGAATAAGGGTAAGAAGTATCTTGAGCTCAGTCATGGCAAAATGTTGCCCCAAACATATTCGTGGCCCAACACCAAATGGCATGTACACATAAGGATAGTTACAAGCGCCACTAACTCCATTGGCAAATCTTTGAGGGTTAAACTGGTTAGCATCAGGACCCCAAAAATCAACATTTTGGTGAAGTGTGAGAAGGGATGTCCAGACATAAGCTCCTTTTGGGACATTAATGTCTCCAAATTTCATGTCTTCGAATGCCTCCCTAGCGATTAGAGGGACTGGAGGGTACAACCGTAATGACTCATGTATCACCATATTTAGCTGCCATACAAATTTGAGGTAATTAATTACAAATATATCAATATATAATATGATATAATTTTTGTCAATGCGAACTGCGAAGTTAGCAGATTGACATGTGCCTTAACATTTACATAGATATATATACTATAAAATTTAAGTAATTCGGGTTCAAATTAAATGTTTAATTTTTTTCCAAGTCTTTTTTCCATTATATAGTCACCAAATGTGAAGTTGTCAACACAAATTAATTTATAGGAAGGGTATTAAGATTATTATCTTATTATTATATTTAATAATATTTATGAAGTATAATTTAAAACAATCATTAGATGCCATTTTCATTTGAATGTAGACTCAATCTAATAAATCTCATCAGAGTTTACTCTTAATTTTTTTTTCTCAAAATCGAGTACTTTGCAAAAAGTTTAACTTATAGGTTCAAAATTTCCACGTTAATTAAGCTCAATGAATTAAAACCCGGCCTAGAGTTCCGGTTGAATTCATAAGAGGCATCGAATTGCGGTTCAATCAGTCAATGGCCAAGTCATCGACCAACTCGTTTCATGTGTTTATCAAATCAGGTCACTGATTTTTCGGTTGAACAAAGAAATTAAGTATAGCAACTTACCACTCTCATCTTACGCATCATGGCGGCGTCTGGCAGTCTCCCATGGCAAACATGAAGAACCTCTGCACGAGCTTTTTCTTGCCATTCTGGATGTAAGGCCAACAACATAAGTGCCCAAGACAAAGCAACTGCAGTAGTTTCATAGCCAGCCAAATATATGTTCTTGCACTTGTCGGCAATGAAATTATCTATTGCTCCACGGCTAACTAATCCACTGCTTTTAGCACCTTCACGAATCATAGATAATAGGTCCTCCTTTGATGTTTTTTCAGTTGCCTTCAAGATTAAAGCATGGACTTCTTTCTCCAATCTCCATAATTCTCTATTTATCTTAGTTGGAAGATATCTAAAAGTTAACAAATTATTACATAGCTTTTATCAGATAATGTGCCAATGCAATAAATTTTACTAAGCAGTACTCCTTCCAATTAGATGTTTTTTTTAATGGATTATTACTCAAAAAGCCCCATGAACTTACAAAAAAGGCCAAATAAGCCCTTGAACTCTAATTGCAACTAAATAAATCCCACTGAACTCTTAAAAAAAGCCAAATATCCTCTTTTTCTGACGGCTAAATGCTGAAATAAAGACTATATGTTTCAAGATTTTCTCAAATAAGGATCAAAATTACACAATTTTAACAAATTAGAATACATACTTAATATTTGTTTACAAATTGGATACAATATAAGTTAATACTTGTGTGTGAGATATATATAAACTAAAAAGCACACAATAATTTTATATCATATTATGTTTAATAAATTTATTTTGATAAATAGGGTTTGATTTTTAATTAACATGATAATATTATTTTGCTATCAAATTTAACGTGTACACATGAGAAACATTGGTTTTTATTTCAGGATTCCCTAATTTGTAAAAATTTGCTAAGTATGTGTTTTATTTTGTTGGAATTGTGTATTTTGATCCTTATTTGAGAAAATCTTAAATTGTTTAGTCCTTATTTCAGCATTTAGCCGTCTAAAAAGGGCTTATTTGGATTTTTTAAGAGTTGAGGGGCTTATTTGGCTGCAATTAGAGTTGATGGGCTTATTTGGCGGTTTTGTGTAAGTTCATGGCCTTTTTGAGCTGTAAGCCCTTTTTTAACATAATCACGTTTAAGTAAGAAATATAGTTATTTCACTAACTTTTTGACATATTTATTATGTTTTCCCAACTTCTATCTTTATCTTTTCCTTCTTTATATTGGATGTGTACTAATATGGACGGAGATAGTGGTATATATTAATTAGGGTTATATAAGTAAAATATAACTTAAATGGTTAAGAGTGGACATGTAAAAAAAGACGAAAAAAAAAAACTTCAAGTGGACATGCAGTAATTTGAGACGGAGGGAGTAGTAAATTATATTTTTAAAGTTGAATAAATAAAGAAATTAAATCAGTTGAATGACCCAAGGGGACACCCAGTGATTAAGAGCTTGGAGCTTCTTGTGGGAGATCTCGGTCTGAATCCTAGGATGAGCGGGGTGGAATTACGGAAAAGGAGATGATTATCTCCTATTGTGTAATCATTTCAATATCATCTTCATGAGTTCAAAAAAAAAAAAATCGGTTGAATGACCTCAGCAAAGGAACTCCCATTGTCAAGGATGATCTGGTAGACATGCGCGTCAGTAGAGCTCTAAGCTTGATGAAAATTTCTTCCCCACTCTGATAATTGCTGCCGAAGCAAGTCCGTGAGATAACATCTCGAGAAAACCTTCTTAGATAGTCATCAATCTTTATCTCTGCAACTCCATCTCCTGCTTCAATCTTAGCATTCCACTCGTTTGTTAGCATAACAGAGCACTCTGTCATCAGATTAATCATACCCTACACATACATAATTCCAATAATGAAATAATAATTAAGATAAATCAAGTGTAAATAGGATTAATTATATTTGTTATAGACTAAAGTACCTTTTCGTCCCTAAACTTGTCTAAAATTGACCTTTTGCACCTTGAACTTTAATTTTGGGATTTTTTGCGGTTTTGCCCCCTGAAGTTGCAATATGAGGACACTCTCAAACGGTAGTAATTGCTGACGTGGCAATGCTACATAGGATCAAAAATGCCACATGGCAATGTCACGTCGGACCAAAAATACCATATAGCAATACCACGTCGGACCAAAACACTATGTGGCAAGGCCACGTCAGACCAAAGCCTCTCAGCAATATCGTTTGAGAGGATTAAAATGGCTTCAAATTGTAAGTTCAAGAGGCAAAATGTCCAAAATTAAAGTTTATGAGACAACGTTCAAAATCATACAAGTTCAGATGACAAAAAGGGGCATTAATATATATATATATACCTTGATCTTGTCCACGTATAATTCAGGAGCAATAAGTTTTCTTTGATATGCCCAGAAATCACCATTTGAAGTCAAAATGCCCCGGCCTAATAGGGGACCAAGCTCCTTTTGTTGATAGGAAGGCTTTCCAAAGTCCAATGAAGTGTATTTGTTTATATCCTTCACTACATCAGGGTGATTCAAGTGCAGAATCTGTAAATTCCCTAGTCTAAACGTAAATATTGGACCTGCAAAAACAAACATTAATATTCTTGTAGAGAGAAAAATCAAATGAAATCAAATGATTTAAAAAAATCTAAAAAATATAAAATTTTGTACCATATTCTTGTACCCAATGAGCCAAGAATGCGAACCCAAAGTAAGAACTTCTATGGGTTATCTCATCTACCCTTTCTGGCGCTAAGTTTAACACTTTGGATCCTATCTCTTTTACTTGAAAGATGTTTCCTAACAAAAGGGACGGTTTTGGGCCACCAATTCCTTGCTTCCGAAGTTTGGAACGAATCCTTCCAGGCTTCAAAATAAGAGAATCAACTAACCTGGCGACGCCGCCGATTAAAGCGACCAATAAAATGGTGAATATGATCTTGATAATCGGCGGCTGTTGAAAAAACTCCATTGCCTTGTTAATTTTAGAGTTGATTGCTACCAAATGTTGCTGCTGATTTAATTTTGCAGCTTTAATTAAGCTTAAGACTCAATACAGTAGTCAATAGAGTATTTTATTTTATTTTTGCCTTGTTAGTTGGATGCCTTGTTAGTTGGATGATTTTATTTTATTTTTCTTGGCAAGTTGGATCAAACATGGAATGGTTCCAACTTCCAAATCCAAGTGATGAATTGTTGAAACTTTTTTTTTTTTGAATAAATTTGTTAAATACTATTGAATATTGAACTGAATTGAGATCTCAATATTTTTTTTAATTTTCTTTTGAGAAAAATTAAAGTGGATTATCATATTATAAAATATATGACAAATTGGCCCTTTAATACCCAAATTAGCCCCTTAACTATTCATTTTGGAACAAATTGGCCCTTAACTTTTTTGGGGAAAAATTGACCCCTTAACTTTTAAAAACGAGACAAATTAGCCCTTTTCTGACGGAGCGTTTAACGTCCGTAAGATGAGGGTGCATTTGACTTCTGATTAAGGCGATTCTAGCAGTGTTTGAAAGATCTCGACCAGAAGAATATGATGGTCAGGGAGGTGAGAAAACTAAGCAATTGAAAAATTTCAAATCTCGGGTCAAATTTAAAACTTTGACCGGAAAGTGCGGTCTTATTCGGAGTCGAAATGGGTTGAATTTCTAATATGTCACTGTTTGAGGGATGCCAGATCTAGTCATCTAGTGGTTGCGAAGATGAGAAATTATAATAAAGAAAATAAGCAATTCCGGTCTACCGGCATCAAAACGGCCTAAATTTATGATATGTCACTCTCTAAGGGATGTCGGTCTTATTCGCCTCATTTTCTTTGTTATTTTTTCTCACCTCCACAATCAGTAGATCTAGCATCCTTCAAATAGAGACATATCGAAAATTCAGTCCGTTCCAACACCGAATAAGACCGCACCTTCTAGTCAAACTTTTAAATTTGACTCGATATCTGAAAGTTTTCGATTGTTTTTTCTTCTCACCTCCCTGACCATCCGGTTCTTCTTGTCGAGATCTTTCAAATGCCGCTAAAATCGCCTTAATCGGAATTCGGACGCGCCCTCACCTTCCGAACGTTAAACGCTCCGTCAGAAAATGACTAATTTGTCTCGTTTTCAAAAGTTAAGGGATCAATTTGTCCCAAAAAAAGTTAAGGGGCAATTTGTCCCAAAGTGGATAGTTAAAGGGCTAATTTAGGTATTAAGCCATTAATACATTATGTTTTTTTTTTCTGGCAGTACTAATCCATTATGTTTAGTAACTCCTAGGTACATAATAAAAATTATGTAAAGGAGCGCACGCTTAGTCAAACAGAAACGGTGGGTTGCACATACCTCCTAAAAAACTCTTTGCAAGGTAACATGCAAATGGAATTATATAATCCAAAGATTACTAAATATCCATTATTTTAACCTGAATACATACATAGTTTATATCAAAGTCATGATGAATAAGTCATGCTGCACGATAAATTAAGAAATTGTATATATTTATTTATTTATCACCAAAATTATGCTTATCATCCTCAAATCTTTAAGTATTTTTACTCTCAAAACACTTCACATTTGATTTGAATACATATATATGAAAAATACTATAATTTTTTTATTTGAATAATGAATGCAATCCTTTTCACAATGGAAGTGGGCTTAGTTAAAAAGTTGCAAATGAGCCCAAGAATGAAATATAACAAATGGACTGCAGTAACACAGTTGGACTTTAACCTATTGCAATCCCTTCGCCTATTGCAAAATGCAATAGAAGACTAGGAATCAATTCCTACAATTTGCTCAAGAAACGTCTATAAAAAGTATGGTGAAATTTGTATTATAGAAGACACTTCAAACTTGAATTAATAAGATGTGATTAATCAACAATGTTATATCACTTCCAAATTACGTGGCCACTTCGACTTTGATTGTAACCTTCATTTATGAACACGAGGGTACTGCTTGAAAATGAAAGCCTTATATTGAAGAAGTTCATTATTTATGTTACTTAGACTTGGGTGAGTGTCAAATACGCGACACCTTCATTTTTTTCTTCATTACTATTTGGAGGATATATATATATCGCACCTTTATAAACATAAAAATTATTCATATTTATAAGAAAAATGCAGAGCCAAACCAAATAGATTTGAGGTTTATCGTTGTTGGGTTTAAGATTAATGGTCATAAAAATTACTGCCGCAGGGGCACATATAAATGATAAATGTTGTAGGTCCCTAAACTGTTAAATGTTTGCCCTGTTCTAGAAAACTTTGGGGGGTTCTTTAAATCATAAAAGCCTCATTCAATAGTTAAACAATAATGAACAAATAAGGACCCTCCAAAAATTGAAACTTAAGGCTTGTATTTATATTTTATTTTCCTATTTATCATTCAAAACAAATTAAATTAAACATATGATGTTGGGAATAGAAACTAGAGGACCTTATTTATTTAATAAGATAAGATAAGAGTACTATATGATAGCCAAGACTAGTAAGGGATTTTATTGTGATGCAAACAAGTTGAAGCAATAAAATTATGCAAGTTTGGGTTATTTTCTAGCTAGGAAGTGGGACAATATATAAGATATAAATGGATACTATATATGTAACATTTGAATTTGATATACAGCCAAAGCTTTGCTCAGAATAAATGGGATTTGAAAATGGAGACAGCATCTTTCTTCTACTCATGGCAGACTAAACATCAAAAGCAACCCTGGGAATTAAGCAGTGGAATAGCATCATCTCCAACTCCATGGAACCAAAGCATATATTGGATTTGGTGAAGAGAGACAATGTTCTATTTGCATCGTAGCTATATGTTACGTTAGATGCTTTTCCAATATGTTACGTTAGCTATATATTTTTCAATAGATTGCCTTCTAATAGTATGCTTTGCTTCTGTTATAGATGAAGGATTTAATCAAAAGAAAACCATCTATTGCTTAATTAACTGGCATCAGCGAGTCACGACTAGGCTGTTTTGCAACTCAGCTTCGTGCCTATCTTGTGGGATCAACAGTGAATCATACACAAGCAAGCTCTTCTGGTTTATCTGCATCCAATACTCTTCTTGACACCATTGATTTGCAGAGTGGACAATCTTCATCAGCAACATCAAAATCGTTACGATCCCGACACTCTAGCAGCCAAGTACCAAAGGTGAATTCGCTCTATCAAGGTAGCTTAAGTCCAAGATCAAGTTCTTTCAAAGAAGGTTTGACCCGAAACTTGTCTTCCTTGAGGAGCACTGCCAGAGATAAGGTACGAAGGCGTGGAGATAACCATCTTTCAGTAGCTGAGAGCCTTGCAATTACCTCGCCAATTGCAAATTATTCATCTGCTTGCAACCAAGCTGAAAGCGAGAAGGTTCCAGATGTTAAGAGTTGTCCGTATGCTCCAAACTTCTTGGAATCACTTGGAAAACTCAGTGTTCCACCAGCCCTTAGCTCAGTATCCCAAGTTTCCTCTTTGGGAACACCTCTTTTTTCTCCTTATTATTGCTGGTGCCCCAGGATCACCAACTGTACAACACTCAGCTGCTTCTGAACTTACAGCCTCATCAATAGGATCTCTTAAGCTTCCTCCACTTTCTTCACTACTGCCTGTAAATGGTGCTTCCAGCTTGTTGAAACCAACACCGCCGCTCGATCTGGCTGATATTCCCTCGTTGGATTTTCCAGCTTTCCTACCAGAACCATTGGTCCGATTGCCAATGGGAAGTTCACAACAAATTCCCACCTTCACACCTTTGATATGCGATCCCATTGTTCATATTCCTGTCATTGATGTTTGCTCTTCAGGACAAGGTTACTTGGTTAGTGCCGCTCCTACTATTTCAACCACAATTCCTCCTCTTCATCCAAAACTTGTGAACCCGTTATTGCCCGATACTGATTCTGTGGTGGAAAAGGGTGCTAGAGAAACTCTACGGTTGCTCATCAGTGGTTCAACACAGAGCAACCCCCCATTGATTGATGTATTGCCAGCCGTTCTGACTAATCCCGACGACAAAAAGGGTATCCTTGTTGCAGGAAGCAGGGGTCTGTATAGTAGAACTAGAGACGTTACTGCTATCGCTGATGGCATTGCGGCCATGAGTTTGGTTACACTTACTGCATCCTCCATGGGGGAGAGTTTTGCCAAACAATGCAGCAGCGGCTGTGACAGTCCTGATGCGAACTGGGTAGGATCTACTGGTTTGGATGGATCTTGTTCAGACGGTAATGGTGCTAAACTTACAGATACAATAGGAGAAGGAACTAGCAGTGATTAATAATGATCAATATTTTTTGTTTCTTCGTCTCTGTAGATGGCTTTTTTTTGTTCCTTGAAAAAATTGGGAAATTGTAGATATGTATCTGCAGTTTTGTCATATTTAATTGTAATTAGTCTTTTTCAATCTATTAAGTTTTACCCATTTAGGGGCATTGTTCTCTTGTTAGTATGCCTTTTGTTGTTAGTGAGCTTTTTTTTGGTTATTAGAAATATGAAATTTCATGGAAAGGAAATTTCCAGTGTCTGATAAAACATAATGTAAAAAATTCAGGCCGAGCAGCTATACGCATCAAGATTAAGTCTGTTCAATAATGATAAGTTTACTCGGTTACAAGATTAGATCAAGGATTGATAATAATGGGAAGTTCTAATTTCCATTTTTGGTGGTTAAAACTTAAAACTTGGAAGTTTTGTTTAATTTTGAAAATGAAGGGATAGGGAATGTATTCTTAATTGACTAGAAAAGAAGAAGAGAAACAAAACATCTATTGACAATTGTTGCCATAACTTCAATTTTCCTATGTTAAAAGCTCAGGACAAAGCCTCAATCTAAGACAGATTTTTGTCTCATATTATAAGATCGCATCTTTTTCCTTTGAGATCTTGACATCTTCTCCTGCCGCAACAAATCATGCAAAACTAATATACAAAGTAGTTGCATTGTTAAATAAAAACAATTTCCTTTATTTGTCTGGAAATTAGCAAACTGAAACATCACATACAAAAGTAGTTTTATTGTTGAAGAATAAACTCTGAACCAAAACAGAGGATTCTGAACTTTGAAACCAAAGGTTAACATGTTCGTGTTTAACAGTGTGCCATGCTGAATATTCAAACTTGAACAATATATAACTTTAAGAAATGAAAAGCAACAATTCAATAGCAGCAAATAAACTGCACTGAAGGAACATGAACCTCTCTACCCTCACTTGCATATATAACACCTAGCATTTGGATCCAACCTTTTATGCAGAAAGTTGCGCAATCTGTAATGATAAAAGGAGCAATATATTGAAACATTAAATTATATACATTTACAAGAGGCGAATGATGCATGAGATAACACATATACTATAATTTTTTTTTTCAATGAAATTGGTTAAAGTACCTCTTGTATGGTGGCATTAAGGTCACCCCTCAGAGTCTGTCTTCTTTAATTGTACATTGCGTAATCTGGGAGTGGTTAAAGCACCATGACAAAAGCTCTTCATAGTTGGACACTGACTTACGATTACTTGTTCCAATGATGGGAATTCGAAGGTGTAATTCCCTGAACAGAAGCTTTCGAGGCTTTGTAAACGATCAAGCTCCAAACATTCTAGCTTTGGGAAAGTAATCTCAAATGTTGCTTCTTCATCATTGCTTGCAACCACTACCTGTGTCATAATTTCACATTCTCTTATTTTCATTGTGACCAGATTCACCAAACTTTGGGCTTTCGAGGATGTAATCAACTCTGCTATCCCGTTGCACCTCCAGACATCCAAAGTTGTAAGGTTTTCAAAAGATGCGGATGACAATCCCAAGCTAATCAAACTGTCACTCCTCCAAACTTCAAGAGTTTCAAGATTTGCACAAATACGGCCCATCAGTGAGTCTTCATTCCATAAATGTGTTATCTTGTAAAGACGACTCAACCTTAAGTGACTAACTTTTGGGAGAGTGATCCATACTTGTTTCTTCTCTCCATCATCATACCCTTTGCAAGGAGAAAGCTCTTTGAAATTGGAATCATACACCCTAAGGCATCTCAGATTGGAAAATCTTTGGAGGAAACCAAAGGGGAAATAAGCCGATTCGTTGAGGTAGGAAGTGACCCCAAGTTGTTTTATATGGGAAAAGAAATTGTCCGCAAACTGGCCACCACATATCGTTGAAATGTCGTCACTACTAAACGACACTCCCTCTAATTGAGGGATGACCTGTTAAGTCAACAAATACCAACAATTGTTTCAGTAACCATACATAATAAAGATAAACCACTAAGTTTTTTAGAATCAGAACTTTTATAATTATTACTATATTATTTATAAGATAAGATACAAAGTCTATGATAAGTGATTATTTTAGTAATTTTCCTATCCTACAATTACGAAAATTGATTAGGTGCTTTAGATGAGTTCATAATTATAAGCAAATGACTTGAGTAAAATGTATGAACATCAAATAAAAGGTGAAGGCTCTTACCTCATCAATCCTCAAGAGTGGTTGTTGGATTTGTGACTCTGCATCGTCAGGTCTACCAAATATCCTAATCTCCTTCTCACACCCACATTTCGACATGGTTTTTAAGGCAGGCCATGTTGCGTTGTGCATTCCTGGGTAAAAACATTTAAGGTATGGAAGATCCCAAAGCTGAAGAAAATATAGCTGATGGAATTCAAACCGAGTTTGCTGTTCTGATTCTTCACCATTAATATTCTTGGAAATAATCTCCTCTACCCCACACTTTGAAACATCAAGAGTTTCAAGTCGTTGAAGGCCTCTTTTAGCTATTGAAAATGGAAACACACTTTTCAAACCCCAACATTCCTCAACCTCTACATCTTCTAGGTTTTCAAAAGAAAATCTGGTATTTCCATGAGGATCCATAAAATTCCAAACGTGCTTCAAGTTTGGCAAACGGCGGAGAGTCAATTCTTTTAATTGCATTTGGGTAGTGGCAGCACCAACACATGTATCTTCGATTCCAAAAACTAGTTCAAGTGAACCACAATCAGTTACTTGTAGTGTTTCCAGTCTTTGAAACATTCCCAGTATAGGAGATGATGGAAAAATGTTCAACAATTGATCGCAGTACTCAACTTCCAACTCCTTCAGCTTATAAAAGGAATCATCATGAAGTTGGTCACACCATATCCATTTCAAGTTTCTCAAATGGGAGATTTTCAACGTCTCCAAGTTGGGAAAAGCAACCTAATACACATGTATATGAAAATAAGTGAAGAAGTACTGACATAATTAAATAAAGCAAATTGTATGTACAAAGTAAATATTGAAGCAAGAGTGTTGAACACCACGATAATAAAAGGAAAATTATATGCAAGAATTGGAAATTCAAAAAGCAAATGATTATTAGCTAACCTTGTAGCAGAAAAATGAAGTAAGGTCATTGTTTCCTTCAGCAATTATTGCTTGTTTGTCATTGTCTGTTTGAAAATGTAGAAATGAAGGTAGCCATGTTAAGCACAGTGAGATACCTCAAAATATGCCAAGGATGGAAATTCAATTAGAGAAGGACTTACCCGAATAAAAGCTTCTCAAGTCGGGACAATTCTCGATAACAACGGATTTCAGAAGAGGGAATATGGTCATCTTATCATCTGTTGTTTCCCTTGCTTCCTCTTCCATGATGACTGCTTCCAAGCTGTTGCATCTTTTGATTTGCAGCTCCTGAAGTCGACCGAGGCTCGAGGCCATAGAGAGGTTCAAAATGCTTCTCAAGTTGTTGGAATTACAAACCTCTATAAATTCAAGGTTCTTGAAGTCCACAATTTCTTGAGGATTTTTATTCCATATTTCCACCAACTCAGGAATTTTGCAGAACTTCAAATATTTTAGGCCGCAGTACCCGACCTAGCAAACAAAATACATAACATGTACATATCATACGAAACAATTAGAAATTCAAATGATAAAACTATAAAACAAAGCTGTCGCCAAGATATTAATTTTAGACCTAATTATTACTTGGTTAATATTTTTAGGATTACCCATATTTTTATTATGATTTACATATATAAGATGCATCATAGGCTATACAATGAGAGATATATCATTTTCTCATATATATAATATATTTTATATAAGTTATAAATCCCACCATTGATGCAGGGGTTGGATTGAGTGGTAAGCGACTTGTTATAGCTTAAGTAGATCTCAGTTTCGAGACCTTGCGTAACCAACCGTTCTCGGTTGGTAGATTAGTCACTTACCAAACCCAGGTGCAAGGCATTAAATCCGAATTAGTACCGGGTCGGGAAAAAAGTTATAAATCCCACCACATTTTCCGATGCGTCTAAACTTGAACCTCCAACTAATAATCTCAAACTGATCTTAACTACCACTAGGACAGGACTCCTCACGGATTATTGCTTTTAATAACTACCATAAACAAGAAATTAATTGTTCTTTCTCATAACCTCCACAGCAAGATGCTAAAAATGAATGATAAAACTGTCAATAAAAGGAACAAAAATATATTGAAAAATGAATTATTTTGTTGTTGCTGCCGTTATTATCTTCCTCTGTTATTTGCTTCCACAATTTCTTAATTTAGAGAGAATCATTAGAATATTCCATAATTCCATTTGTTAATGAAGCAAATAACGCACCTTTTCATTGTGTAATTGTTGTACAGTCACATTCAGGTCACCAGCCCAACGCCCCTTAGAATCTGTGTCCTTGAGTTGTACTCTTTGTAACTTGGGTGTGTGTAAATCACCTGGGCAAAAGATCTTGAGACTTGGACATTGGCTCACAATTACTCGTACCAATGATGGGAACTTGAAGATGTAATTCCCATAACAGAAGCTTCCAAGGCTCTGTAAACAATCAAGTTCCAAAAATTTAAGCTCTGGGAAAGTAATCTCATCACCATCTGGTCCCTCATTGCTTGCAACTACTACTTTCATCATTTCACATTCTCTTACCCTCATTGTGACCAGACGCACCAAACTTTGGGCTTTTGTGGATGTAATCAACTCTGCCATCCCATTGCATTTCCAGACATCCAAAGTCACAAGATTTTGAAAAGATGCTGATGAGCGTCCCAAACTGATCAAATTGTGACAAAACTCAACCTGAAGAGTTTCAAGATTTGCACAGATACGGCCCATTGGTGAGTCTTCATCCCATAAATGTCTTATCCTTAAATCGATACCCAATCTTAACATTTTAAATTTTGGGAGCATCAAGACGTCGTATTTCTCCTCTCCGACATCTCCTTCATTATAAGGAGATAGGTCTTTGAATGCGAAAGAAGTCAGCACAAGCTGTTCCAGATTGTGAAACCTTTGAAGAAAATGAAATGGAAACGCGGTTGATTCATTACCGTAAAAATTAAGAAGTTTGATATGGGAAAAGAAGTATTGGGGGCATTCTCTATCACATATCATTGTAATGTCGTCAGCGCTAAACGATACTTCCTCCAATTGGGGGATCACCTATAAGAAGAAGTAAACAAGCAAAAATATTAAACTGTTTTTTAAATAACTAAACAATAAATAAATGCTTGTTACAATCATATATAATATTTATATGCCCAAACATCAGATGAGAACCCAAACTAAGAAATCATATAATTAATAAACTACTTACAAACAAAACAAACTAATTGACTAAGCGCACATTTTGTGATACTTGAACCTAGGATCTCACGGTCTAGACATGATGCATGGGTGAAGTCTTTTAAATGACTAAAACTAGTACAACTAATGAAAATTTATTTTTATGACAATGTTTGTAATTAAATTCTTTTTTCTATACTTTGAAAGATTATTCATTTTTTCAAAATCCTTGTTATTTTGTTTTTATATTAGCAAATAATAAAAAAGAATGGAGAAGATCTATGATATATATCATTTTTTAAAACTATTTTCCAAGCTTTACGGGATAAACTAGTAATTAGTAGTTATTTTCCTAACTTGACAATTATGAAAATTATGTGCTTTAGTTGATCAGTTCATAATTATTAAAAGAACATATAGTAAAATGTATGAACATCGAAGAAAAGGTGAAGGCTCTTACTCCCTTACCTCATCAATTAGCAAAAGTGGTTGTTGAATTTGTGACTCTGCATTAGGCTGACGAAATATTTTAATCTTCTCCTCACACCTTAACGTCCTCAAATATTTTAACCTAGGCCATACTGTGGTGTGCGTTCCAGAGTAAAAACATTTAAGGTGTGGAAGATTACAAAGTGTAAGAATCAATAACCAATTGAATTCAAATCGAGTAGTTTCCTGTTGATCTAATCCTTCACTATTAGTACTATTCTTGGAAATAATCTCCTCTACCCCACAGTTGGAAACCCCAAGACTTTCAAGTTGTTGAAGACCTTTGGCTATTGGAAATGGAAATAGACTTTTCAAACTCCAACATTCCCAAACACTCACAAGTCGTAGATCCTTGAAAGAAATGGTATTTCCATGGGGATCCTTGTTCCAAACATGCTTCAACTTTGGCAACCGATGAAGATAAAGTTGTATTAATTGCATGGTCGCAGAGCATGTTTCTTTAATATCAAACACTTCTTTAAGTGAACTACAATCAGTAACTTTCAACATTTTCAGGGTTTGAAACGCTCCCAGCACAGAAGATGGAAAAACATTCAGCAATGCGTTGCAGTATTCAACTGTCAAATCCTTTAGCTTACCACATGAATAAGCTTGAGGTTGGTGACACCATATCTGCTTCACGTTTCTCAAACGGGAGATGGTCAATCTTTCCAAGTTAGGGAAAGCAACCTATATGTTTTCATGCCAACGTACGAAAACAATTAGAAGAGTTAATTCCAATAGTGTGTAAAAGTGAAATAGTAGAAACAAAAATGCAGAGCAGGTTGAGAAAAATTAAGCCACCTCTTCACTGAACAACACTACTTCAGTAGTATTGCAGCTGCTGATATCTTTGCTTGAAGATTTGTTGATGAATCCCTTCAATTCTGGGCACTGCTCGATTCGTAGAATCTTCAAACATTGAAAGAAAGGGATGGCTCTGTTTCCATTTACTGTAGTCTCCTCCATTGCTATAATTTCTTGTATGCGCTTGCAATTTATTATCTCAAACACTTGCAGCTGCTGAAGCCAATTTACCATAGAGTAGGATAATATGTACTTTAAATTGTCACAACCTTCAATGATCAAGCTTGTCAAATTTCGAATTGAATAAGCTAACCATGTTGGAGGTTGGTAATAGTAATGCCATATGGTTTCAGTATTAATTGACAACAGCTTGAGCTTCTGCAATTTAGGAAACTCTATCTGCACACATCATGTTTGAGACAGAAAATAAGCTTTTATTCATACATCAAATCTCATTTATGTAGAAAATGGTATTTATAATATACATAATATAGGACAGGACTAGCATGAAACCCTTATATGCAATTGAATTATTAAAAGATACTCCTAAACTATAACATAAATAAATACCTTTTCTGCAAAAAGTGGCACAGAGGATAAGGTATTTCCTATCTGCCCATGATGAGATGTGGAATGTTTCTCCTCTCCAAAACAGAAGCTAACAAGGTTCGGTAGAGATTGAAGAGTTATTGATTGTAATTCACCAAGCACAAATGCACCAGTTGCTTCCTGATTGGCCATTTCTCTGTCTGCACAAAGGATGTGAACAATAGCATTGCAATCACTTACTTCAATTCCTTGAAGCTGATGGAGAAAATGGGTTGCTGTGGAAAATGAGAAAAGATTCTTCAATGAATCACAGTTTCTCACTTCTATTCTTCTTAATCTACTGAAACACCCCGAGTAAATTTGACCATGGAATATCTTCTTCAAGTTAACCAAATCATGCAAAAGTAAGGACTCAACCAAGGGAAAGGCTTCACTTGAAATCCCATGACTAGAGTTAATGATATATTGAATTTCCGAATTACTTTTGACATGAAGATTCTTCAAATCCGGAAAACTTGTATTATCTAACTCATAAAGTAAACTCTGGAATCCGTTCAGTTCATCCACATACAGTTCTTCAGCCTTCCTTAGCATTGTTCTAATCCCACAATCCAAATTAATTCTTGTACTTACCTTGAGCTTCAATGTTCTCGAGCATTTTTGCGGATTCAACCAATCCCAATGTATATCTCCTATGAAAATTCTGAATCTTCTCAAGGTCTCAGGGAATACGTCTTCTGGAAGAAGTTGTGCATCACGAACATGAACATGTAAAGTGGTCAGATGATTCAAATACCTCAGCTCTGTTATGCTAGCATTACCTTCCACGTCCCATCGGTCAAAGCTATTGCCCATATATAATTCTTCTAGACGAGACAACTTTGATAGAATGTTTGCTGGAATCACTTCAAGGTTGGAACAATCGCTTAGATCCAACAACCTTAGCTCAGTCATTTCCCCAATTTCATTGGGCAACTGCATTATTTCAGAACTTTGAAAGCTAAGAATATCCAGCTTCTTCAAGTTTGAAATACTTGCTATTTTACCCAATTTACAATGATCCAAACACAAAGTTCGAAGGTTTGTTAAAGAATGAAATGAGGAAGGTAGGGATGGACAATGCATACCAATAAGATGTAGCACCTGGAGATCATTCATCTTTTCGAACAACATTTCAGGAGCTTGTAACTGGAACTTGACTTTAGAAAACAACAACAATAGCTTAAGCTTGGGGCTTTCCAACACACATGGGAGCTGATGAACATCCGTGTATGGTAGTGAAATAGCGGTGCAGTTATGAAATTTTCCCTTGCGCATTAAGTCTCGCATATGATTGTCATCCTCTATAACAATCATCTTCGTCTCTTTAGTCACAATGGAACGGCAGACATCATGGACAAGGTCATGCATTTTGACTATGTGAACATTGTTGCTGCTGAGTAGCAAACTAGAAGCTTTAAGCTTATGAACCAATGCATGCACTCGAGCTCTTGCTTGCTCTAGGGTGAGAACATCTTCAAACAAATGCATACCCAAGCCATATCTTACCAAGAAAGGCAGACAGATATTAGAAGCTGGTCCCAGGGCACAGAGTTTAAATAATGATTTTGCTTCCTCACTTTTCAGCAATCTGTAACTTAACTCTATAATCGAGTACACCCAATCCATTTTGTCTATATTTGCTGGATTTGACCTTTTTAGTTGTGTCAAGGCATTCTCCCAAACATCAAGACTCGTACTCTTCAATGCATTCGCAATTGTTGAAACAGCAACCGGCAAGCCTGCACATTTTTCTACTAATTGATTAGCTATGGGTTTGTAAGCAGGGTCATTTACTGATGCATGGCCCACGATGTTGGCAAACAATGCCATTGCTTCTCCTTGAGATAAAACTCTGCATTCGAACTTCATTTCAGCATTCATCTGGTCGAGTACATTATAGTTTCTCGAGGTCAGCAATATTATGATTCTACCAGTAGAAATATCAATGGGAGATCCACCACTATTTTCAATGATGGATCCTTGTTTCTCATTAAGGGCCTTGTCATCCTTGAGAGAAATCCCAATATCATCTAATTCAATTTTTTCCCAAATATCATCTAAAATCACAAGCACTTTCTTACCACCACTCAATCGTTGACTAAGCAGCTTTGCTCTTCTAGATTCCTTCTCGACATTATCAAATCTCAAACCTAACTGCTCTGCAATATCTCCTTGAATGTCCCTTATGTTTGGACTGTGAGAAACAGGCGCAATGACAACCTCATCAAACAAGCGCGCTTCCCATGCTTTTTTGGCAATTACATTAACAAGCATGGTCTTGCCAACTCCAGGCAAACCGTGCAACCCAACCACTTTGAGATTTTGATTCGTTAAGGCATACATGATTTCCCCCAACAGATTGCTTCTTGAGTGAAAATCGTAATAATTTGCCGGCACCCTTGCAATCAACTCAGGATCACGAGGGTAGGAAACTCTGTCAAACAGGTGAGCTCGTTGCAGGAGTTGAGCAACAACCGCCGCATGTTCTTGTGCTTTCTTGCCCAGCTGGTGGTAAGACTTAACATTAGGACAACACACGAAACACCTAGCCTTTGCTTGATCTTCCAGGGCTTTGACTTCCTCGGCGTTGTCATTTAACATCTCATCCACCCTTTGCAACCACCTTTTAACACGCGCATCAATCTCCTCTTCATTGCGTTCGGCAGCCTGAACAGCACGCTCTACTTTTTCTCTTTCATCATTTAGATCCTCAACTTTCTTCTTAAAATCTTCAAGGTTCTTCCTTCTGTTGAGAATGTAACTGGCATGGCGTTTAACACGAACGAGCATCGAATTTGAAACTTCGTCGGCAACAATTCCCCCAACTGCTGAAGTAGCAAACTCCATTTTTTCCCCTTCCCGTAGGAATTAGATAAAGGTAAATTAGCAAAACCCAGAGAAATGAGCAACAAACAGGAAAGTGAATGACCGAACAAATGGGATGAACTGGGAAGGAAATAATAATCAATAGCAAAACCAGACAGAACAAAAATGGGTGGAATGGAATAATCAATGGCAAGTGTTATGATTTGCTCTAATCTCATAATATTTTTGTATTAATTTATATATAAGTGCTATGATTTTCTCTAATCTCATACTATTTTGGTATTAAATTAAAAGTATTTAATTTTTTTTCTAATATTTTAAAGTGCCATGGTTTTAATTCTAACTAAAATACTTTTTCTATTAAAAATCAAATTTTTTATGAACACGGAGGGAAGAAGTTGGTAGTTAGGAACAACCTATGAAAAAAAAAAGAGGAACTAAAAATCTGTTAACTTGAAACTTTGGATTTAAGAGAAAAATAGTTTCATGTTTCAATAGTGATTTGTATCAAGCAGTGAGACCCGCTTGACTGTTGGGATAATAATTATGGAAACAGTAACATAAACAATAAATATTAATTATTAAAAGTTTTGTTTTTTTTTTGAAAATTTTAATAGATTATTCATTCACTACGTACTTTTATTTTGCTTTGTTAACTGAGATTACTTTATTTCATTCATTAATATGCAAAAAATTGGTAATGTAATAATAAAAAATCAAATTCAAGTTTGATTCAACATGTCAAAGATATGCATATATGGTATATAAATTCAATTTCTCGATCAAAAAAAAAGAAAGGACTTATGAATTAGTACTTAAGAAAATGTTATTTTCAAGTCAATATTTTTACACACGTTAATTTAATGTGTCTGGTTGAATTGTGAGATTTGTTTTTGGGTATTGAAATGGTGAAACCAAGTATTGTGTTGTGAGATTAAAGTGACAACAATAACATATGTTTAAAATTTTCGTGAAAGATCAACATGATAAAAAAGAATTTACACCAAATACACACACAATAAAATAATAAAATTAAAATCCAAAATCTATAAGGATTTTAACTAATTATTCAGGCATGTGTAAATAAATTAAACTCAATAAATATTCTTATAATATATCTTCAATTATCCATTATAACTTTTGTGAACTTAATAATAATATAGTTTAACTTAGGAGTCTGTATATGGCTAATATACATTAGTCAAGGCTAAACATATGACTAATCCCTTGAATCAAGGAATTTCTAAGTTTTTTTTTTTTTTGGTGGAAGGAATTTCTAAGTATTTGAGATCTTGAATTAAGGGATTTGATCTAGATATATACTTGCTTAATAATGAATAATATGTACAATTAGGTGGTACATCGATCCATGAGAAAATAATATTTTATGGGACCTGTTTGAAAGCCCAAGCAAAAATTAATAGGACAAGATTAAAAAAGAAGCTATACTTTTGATTTGTCATGTGGAGCAACGATTATTAACGTCATAAAATAATGTTTAGCAACAAAAAAGAATCATTTTATACCGTCCCTGCTCTTAAAAAGTAGTAGTCACTAGTAAGTAAGCGGGCGTGCTAATTGCTAAACGTTCAGACACGACCATGGAATTAAATATTCGTCGATATCTTGATATATCCGTCGATATATCCGATATCTGTACCCCTCGATATAAATATTCATAAAAATTTCAATGTCACGGGATATCCGTCGATATATCCGTGTATCCGTCGATATTTATCGATATCTTGATAAATCTCGATATATCCGTAAATATCCATATTAAATTAAATATTTTTTTTTCATTTTTACATTTAGGATTAAAAATATAAGCGACATTTCGATGAATTATTTCATTTTTTTCAAAAATATTAGCAATTGAAGTCATTTATACAAAACTGTGGTAATAGTGTAATACAAATAATTGTTTCGTTTAAGTGATTTGGTTTGAAATAGACTCGGGTTTCTCGATAATTGTTTCGTTTAAGTGTTGGTATTCGACACAACACTTCTATGTCATTTTTTTTGCCCAAAGCTTTGTTCAAAGTAAAACAGTTGGTCCTCCACCTGGATTCGGTTCCCAACCTAAATTTAGAGATTCTTCAGCTCACAGAAGATGTGATGATGATGATGGGGGAAATGAAGGCAGAACTACAACAACAAATACTCAAGGTGGGGATGGACAAAGTGGAGCAGAAGATGCAAGCAGGTATGGTGACAATTATAGGAGTGATTATGTACCATACAGTCCTTTTCCATGTGAGGCAGATTTCACACATGCAACACAAGATAAAGATCATGGATCTCGTAGAGCTGGCATGGGGCCAAAAATAGAAAAGGGAGAAGAGCAATGCGTGAACTCACTGATGAGTTTAGCTTAATGAGCTTAACAACTGCATCTAGTTCATTTGGATATGGAGGGCATTTTGAATCAAATTCTAGTTATGGTACTAGATCTGGAGCAAATGAGTTTTAATCATCGGTTTCATCTAACATGTATCCAGAGTATCCACTTGAACAACAAACTTATAATGAGTATTCGATGCAACAGCCAAACGCGGACGCAGTTTCGGGTGAGTGCCCCCCTATTGGATGGCTAACAAGTATTAGTCGAGAGGCATATTTGGAATATGTGCACAATTATATGGTGGTTTATAAATCTTATATGTCATGGCTTGAATATTTTAACCGGATTACCGCCCCCGGGGGAGATGATACATCCATGCAAAGTAGAAGTCATAGCAGTGGTAACTACGGTAGTAGTGATTTTGAGCCTCTAAAAAATTCAATGTGGTACTGAGATTGTATTTGTGTTTTGGATTGTGTTTTGTGACTAAAATAATGTAAAATAATGCATTTATAAATATGATATAGTACTTTCTTGCTTCATAAAAGAAATCATATAGTAATTTTTTACATTTAATGAAGTGATTAATTTGGTAACCATCATTTTGAAGATAAAATAAATGTGTGTTTAAATTAGTATAGTTGATTTATACATATTATATACACTTTTCACAGTAAAAAATATTAAAAAAAATAAAAAATAATGTCTACATATACTCTATTTATCATATCTTGATTCTAAAACGTATGGAAATATGTAAATAAAAATTGGTCAAAATTTCAAGGCAAAATTCAAACGTTTACTATAAATATCCGTCGTTTTAGTGCATTTTGGACTACTTATATTTGAATTTAATCGATACCTCAATATATCCGTTCGATATATCCGACCTGTATTAAACTCCATGGACACGACTCACGAGAGGGCGAGGCGAAGGAAGTAGTGAATAGTGATTAAAAAAATGATTAACGTTTTTGCTTACCGTGTAAATCGTTTTTTGTTCCTTTAAAAATGAAAATTATAGATATGCGTGATCTGCAGTTTTGTCATGGAAAGGAGATTTTTATTTATAGGATTGGATGTAATCTCAATTTAAAATCCGAATTTTCATAAAAATCTCAAATAAGGGTCCAAAAAATATAATTTTAACAAATTAGAAAACATATTAAGTAAATTTTTACGAATTAGGTTCTCTTCAAATGAAAACCATGCTTATCATGCGTACAAATTAATTTTGATAGAAAAATGGTGTTATTATAAATTAATTAAAAACCAAAATATATTAATCCAAATAAATTCAATAAACATAGTATGATACAAAATTTTTCCGTGCTTTTTGATTTATATGCATCTCACACACTAATATTAACTAACATCTTGTACAATATGTCATAATTTACTAAATATGTACTTTAATTTGTTGAAATTCTGTTTTGGGACCCTTATTTGAGCTTATTCAAAAAGTTGAAACCCCTTATTTGAGCCTTTAGTCTATAGGATTTAATAATATTATTATTATTGTGAGATTCGGGCCGAGTTGCTAATCTTGCAGGCCATCGGGCCATAAGCATAAGAAGTACCTAGGGCTGAGGCCTCGTCATTATATATCATAGATATATATACTTAATAGATAGATAAATGGTTGGGCCAATGCCTTTGGGCCATTTTTCTAATAATAAGGGTCTTAACATTTTCAAAATTTGCTAAACTCTCTTATCTATGTTTTATCTAAGTGGAAACTTCTAAAAGTTGGAGTAGAGATATCTTTTTTTTTAAGGCAAATTATACAATACACCGGCGGTGGAGTTTAGAAAATTACACAAGCGGGTCCTAAAGGGTGACATGTGTCCCTTAGGGACTAGATTGAAATATTTAAAACTTAATTAATTCAAAAAAGGAACATGTGTCAACTCCACAAGCCGCTTGTGGAGTCTAAAATTTACACCGCCGGTGTATCATATAATCACCCTTTTTTTAATTGAATACTATACATCAATCTAATAATATATTTTTATTTTTTCCAGATAATAATTTTTTTATACAAATAATAATATTTTTGATTTAAATCAATATATTTAAATAAATGTCTACTAGCTAGTCTCCATCAATTATAGTGATGGACTCATGAAACTAGATTTGATGGAGTTACCACGGAACCGTGTAGGTAGCATAATTATAACCATTTATTCATTTTAAAATTCTATCATGAATATAATGCCATAAAATTGGTGGATTTTTTTTTTCTAATATTTTAAAGTGCCATGGTTTTAATTCTAACCAAAATACTTTTTCTATTAAAAATCAAATTTTTTATGAACACGGAGGAAAGAAGTTGGTAGTTAGAAATAACCTATGGAAAAAAGAGGAACTAAAAATCCATTAACTTAAAACTTTGGATTTAAAAGAAAAATAGTTTTATGTTTCAATAGTGATTGGTGTCAAGCAATGAGACCCGCTTGACTGTTGGGATAATAATTCCGGAAACAGTAACATAAACAATAAATATTAATTATTAAAAGTTTTGTTTTTTTTTTTAAAAAATTTAATAGATTATTCATTCACTACGTACTTTTGTTTTGCTCTGTTAACTTAGATTACTTTATTTCATTCATTAATATGCAAAAAATTGGTAGTGTAATAATAAAAAAATCAAATTCAAGTTTGATTCAACATGTCAAAGATATGCATATATAGTATATAAATTCAATTTCTCGATCGAAAAAAGAAAGAACTTATGAATTAGTAATTAAGAAAATGTTATTTTCAAGTCAATATTTTTACACACGTTAATTTAATGTATCTGGTTGAACTGTGAGATTTGCTTTTGGGTATTGAAATGGTGAAACCAAGTATTGTGTTGTGAGATTAAAGTGACAACAATAACATATGTTTAAAATTTTCGTGAAAGATCAACATAAAAAAGAATATATTACACCAAATACACACACAATAAAATAATAAAATTAAAATCCAAAATCTATAAGGATTTTAACTAATTATTCAGGCATGTGTAAATAAATTAAGCTCAATAAATATTCTTATAATATCTCTTCAATTATCCATTATAACTTTTGTGAACTTAATAATACTATAGTTTAGTTTTTTTTTATTAAACATAAATAAGAAATTTGATAACGAAAATTATTAAGAATGTAATGTTATTGAATTACTTGATAGAAGTAAGTTTACCAAAGTTAATAAAAATATAAGGTTATTGAATTTATAAATAACCTTATAATTGTTTTGATAACCTATAATTGTTTTTTAGTAATCATAATTAATAAGAAAATTGGCAATAATTACTAAGAATGTAAAGTTGCTAATTTTATTGATAGTATCATAACAATTTTAGTAGCTTTTTTTCAGTAAATTTAAATATTAAATTGGTCATTATTGATAAAAGTTACTAAACTTATTAAGGTTGTAAGGTAACTTATTTCTTGATAGTACTATAACATTACTTTATAATGTCTTATAACCTTTTAAGTAAACTTAGATTAAAAACAATTGGTAACTAATTGTAAAATTATTGAGTTAGCAGATAATAATATAGTTTTTAGAATAATCAGTGCAGCTTTTTTAGTAACTTTAGATATGAGAATTTGTAATCTAAATTATTAATAAAAGGCCAATTAAGTTATTAAGAATTTAAAATTACTTAATTTTTGTTGATAACATCATAACCTTTTTAATATCATCTAAAGTTTTTTTGACTAACCTTAAATAAGAAAATTAGAATTCTTAATTATTGATGAAAAGCTAATAAAATTAATAAAGATGTAAGGAATTAATTATGAATATATGGTTGTTGAATTTGTTGATAGCATCATACTTTTTTTTTCAACAATATTAGATAAACCCATTTGCTAAAGATGATGTTAGCATTATATCTATTTTTGTAACATCATAAACTTTTTAGTTACATTTAAATAAGAAAATTTGTAACTTTCACTTTTTAAAAAAAGTTACTAAAATTACATAGGATGTAAGGTTACTAAGTTTGTAGAACATATTATAGCTATTTTGATAAAGTTTATAGGTTTATTACTCACACTGTTACTATTTATAAGTCACAATTTGGTAAAACATAATCCATTAAAAAATATGTATTAGAAAATTTTTTTTTTGGCATTCGTATTAGAAAGTTTATAAATCAAATTTACAAGTATTGTTTTAAAGAATTATTTTGATTTATATTATTTTTTAAAAAAAATTGATTAGAGTTAAAATATGTTTGACTTTTTTATGACTTATAATAATAAGGAAAATGGAGGGAGTAATAATTTAAAATTACAAGATTGATAACATTTATTATACAAGAAAGTTACTAAGAGTCGTAAGTATAAGTCGTCAATTTGACTAAAAATTGCACTTTTTTGTGTTGGGTCTGTCAAAGGCACCCTTTAAACAAATCCTTACCTTTTTCATAATCATTTATTATAGTTTTTTTTTCTTTGAGTCTTAATAAAGTTACTGAATTTATTGATAATTCTTATATAATTTATCTTTTTAAAGAATGTAAGGCTATTGAATTAATTGTAAGTACTATACCTTTTTCATAATCATATTAGTTATATTTTTAACATTAAATTAAAAAAATTCTATCCTTCACCAATGATGAAAGTTTAAAGTTATTAAGAATGTAAAATAATTGAATTGATAGCATCATATTTGTTGTGAGAACATCAAAATCTTCTTTTAGTAACCTTAATTAGATACAAATTACTAAATTTATTAATAGCAATACAACATTTTAATACTACTCAATTTTATAGCTTTATTTTATAACTTTTGATGAAAGGTCATTAAGTTATTAAGGATTTAACATTACTTATTAATTTGTTGATAGCATCATAAGCCTTTATAATAACCTCTAAAGTTTTTTACTAACCTTAGATAAGAAAATTTGCAACCTTCATTATTGATTAAAAAAAAATAAAATTACAATAAGGTATTTATTAAGATTAATATATGACATTACCGAAATTATTAACGATAATATAAAAATAAAATTGTTAACTTAATATCGGTAATGTTCATTAGTAATGACAAATTAATTATATTATTAGGGATGTAAGGTTAGGTTACTGAATTTGTTAACAACGTCATGTTTTTACTAACCTTCGATAAGAAAATTAGAAACCTTTATTATTGATGAAAAAAAAAAGTTACTAAAATTACCAAAAATGTAAAGTATTAAGTAAGAATGTAAGATTGTTGAATTTTTTGAAAGTATCATAACTTTCTTTATAAATTTTATAAGTTTTTTAGTAACTTTAGATAAGATTTTTTATCATTCATTAGTATTGAAATATTATTAATGTAAGGTTGTTGCTTGATAGTATCATATTTTTAACATTTATAGCTTTTCTCCCCTTAAAAAAACCCTTAAATAAATAAAGTTTGTAGCCAAAATTACTGAAGATATAAGGTTATAAGCTATTTTGATAACATCTTCAACTATTTTGTGAACTTTTATGTAAAAAAATTAGTAACCTTCATTTATAATAAAAATTAAGGTTACTAAATTTATGAAAAGCATCATTAGCTATTTTGATAAATTTTGTAACATTTTTTTAGTAATTTTTTAAATATAGTATTGGTTTCGAAGTTTATTGAATTTGTTGATGATAAACTCTATAGATTTTTGGATACAGAATTTTAAAGTATTTACATATATAAAATAAATACTATATTAAGTAATAAAATATTATGCACATATATATTAAAAATGAAAATAAAAATTTTGATTATTATTACTAAGTTTATAACTAAAATACAAATAACCAACAAGGGGTTGGATTAAGTGGTAAGCGGCTTGTTCCAGGTTAAGCAGATCTTGGGTTCGAGACTTTGTGTACGCAGCTGTCCCTATTGGGAGACTCACCCACCATAACCAGGTGCGCGACGCGGGTCGGATCCGGATTAGTCAGGGCAAAGCCCTGGATACCGGATGGGCTACAAAAAAAAACTAAAATACAAATAAGTAAAATAAAAAAATCTATATCACATGTGTAGCATGTGTCAAACTATTTTTGAATTAAATAATTTGAAAAGTGTATCATGTAGCAATTTTATGGTGCAAAAAAATTTGGCTACGGAATACCCTCATACATATAGTTTGTGGGTTAGTCTAAAAGAAGGAGTAGGTGAAACAATTGAAAGTTTGAACAAAGATTTCTAATATTAATTGTTGCTTTATTTAGACGAAAATATATTATTTTTTATATTATNTTACAAAATTAATGTATGATTTATCATATTTAATTTTTTTATTTTTATGAATTACTAACACACGATGCGAGGCACGTGCAATTAGCTAGTGTATATATATATATATATATATATATATATATATATCAAAGCCTTGGAACACACCCGAAGAACAAGAATCTATACTAATTATAATAGCAAAACCTGAGTTTGTCTCATGAGTTGACTCGGAGACAAACTCAGTTTTTTAAAAGTTCAAAATAAAATAAAAACTACCCATTATAGGATAAATATAATATTTAAATTTATTTATGTCATTTTAAAGAAACTACCTATTGAAAAAAAGAAACTATCATAAATTACTCACGTAGTAAGTGC